>JARYGA010026063.1:0-68507 GCA_030545235.1 Helianthus tuberosus | reverse complement strand
CGACTCTTCTGTTTGACTCTGATGCTTCCTGAAACCGAACTAGTTGTGGAATCGGCTGGTGGCAAGTTAATTGAAGCCTCACATGTTCGTTGGGATGCAAACTCGACCTTGTGGGACAAGTGTTCAACATTGACCTTCTTTCTACTACCCTTGATAGTTTTGATGTAGTAGTCAGTATGGATTGGTTATCCAGATATCACGAAGATATACCCTATGAGGAGAAAGTTGTCGCCTGTCATAAAGTACCCGAGTGGTGCAGAGGTTAGCATCAATTCAGCTATGAAGGCCCAGAAGTGTCTACAGAGGGAATACCCTGCTACGTTAGCAACCGTTACTGATATTAAGGCTAAGGAAAAGAGGATTGGGGACCCACCAATTGTTCGTGATTCTTCTCGGTGTGCTACCCGAGGAACTTTCAGGTTTACTTCCACAACTGTTAGATAGACTCTCAGTTTGATCTCACGCCAGAGGCAGCCTTGATTCTTCGTACTTCTTACTATCTCGCGCCAGGAGGGTTACAAGAACTGTCAAATCAACTACAGAAACTGTTAGACATAAGTTTTGTCGGACCTAGTTTTCTTTTTGCTCCGGGGAGCCCCGATTACATCCGTGAAGATAAGCCTTATCGAAGGACATGTGTACTGACTATCGAGAACTCAGCAAGGTGACAGTCATGAAGCGTTTGACTCGACCATATATTGACAACTTGCCGACTAGTTGCGAGGGACAAGCTTCCATTCGAGGATTGATTAATGAATGAATTATTATCAGATGGAAGTTCTAGGGGAGAATGTTCCTGGAACGGTATATCGAACGCAATACGGCCATTACGACTTTGTACACCATGACCATTGAGTCAATCAACACACCAATAGCTTTATGGACTACATGAATCGACCATGTTTATTGGTGACGCTTTGGATCATTTCAAAGAGAAAGGAACATAATGGGCGGCATTTGTATCTTGTTTTAGAACTCCTGAGGGAGGAGCCACTCCGCGCGAAGTCTTGTTAAATGTAACTTCTGGATTCGAGAGGTACCTTTTTGGTCGTATAATCAATGAAGTGGGAATACGTGTGGATCTCACTAAGACCCGTTTTGGTTGGAAACTGATCGACATCAAGGATTCCTGCAGGGATACAGCAATTTCTTGGTCTTGCTAGATACTATCGCAGATTCATCACAGGATTTTCGAAGATCGTGCAACTTTAATCTCTTAAGCACAGCAAGGTGCTGTGTTCGTGGAAAACAAAACATAAGAACGTCTTTTCAGCTTTTGAAACACAACTCTGCAATGCACTGGGCATCACTTCAATCCGAGAGTATTGATGATCTAGTGGTATACCATGATGGTTCGAATCAGAGTCCCAGTTACGCGTCGATGAAGCACAAGAAGATGATGACTTACGTAATGTGGTTACAAAGAGGAACTGCACGACCCACAACCTGCGGTGGAAATCGTAGTCTTTGGATGTAGACTGGAGGCATTACTTGGACGGTACCAAATGTACTACTTAGACCCATCACAAGAGCCTCCCGTGTACCATGGTTTCGAAAGAGCTAAACCAGTTAATGGCATCGCTGGATGGAACTTTTGGACGATTACGACTATGAAAGTTGAACGTGCTCGAGCTTTGCAGCTCACTATCAACTCTAACCTACCTGTTCAGATTTTCCCTGCTCAAACCGAAGCACTAAAGGTAGAGAATTTTCAAGTTGGGTCCATGCAGGGCATGGAGAAGTGATTTTTGAAGAGTCGGATGATATTCATTACTTCATGGAATGAATATGGATCCTACTGTACAGCAATCCAAGGGAACTTGTTTTGAGTGAAGCACACCAGCCTCGATATTCTAGTCATCTGGATTTTGATGGAATATATTAGGATCTAAGAATTTTGTACTGGCGACTAGGCTTGAAGGCCTACACAGCGAAGCATGTGGACGACATTTGACTTGTACGAAAGCAATGGTGGAACATCAGAAACCTTATGGTATGTGTCAGTAATCAGAAACACCCATTGGGAGAATTGGAACAGACTGCCACGGATTTTGTCACTGGTCTACCTAAAACTCAGAACGGAAACAATATCACCTAGGTGATCGTGGATTGTCTCTCATTACCAGCACACCTTCTTGCAATCAAAGAAACTGATGAGGTTTCGTACTTTGTGAATGTTCCACTGAGAGAGGCGGTTCTTAGGCATGAGGTGCCAACTTCTATTACCTCTGGTTGTGATATGGATTTATACCCGACTTCCGGCAAGCAGCACACAACACCTTTGGGCTCACGTCTAAACATGGCCATTGTTTATCACCGTAGGACAAACGGTCAGAGTAAACCAACCATCCTGACACTAGAATATATGCTGCGAGCATGTGTGTGATTGGCTTTAGTAAGAGTTAGAAGGACATTTACCATTGGTTAAGTTCTACTGCGGCAGTTACCATTCTAGCATTCAGATAGCTCTGTGTGGGGCATTGCATGGATGATAATACCAATCTTCTCGTTGGACTAAGGTGGGTGACAACCTAATCATAGATCCAGGAATTGTACTCGAAACTCTTGGGAAGATTGCTTAGATCGGAAATTGTTTGACGGCAACGCGTGACTGTCAGGAAAGCTGATAAGCTTAGGAAACACTGGGAGTTCGCTGTAGGCGAACGTGTCATACTCGAAAGTCTCACCCTGGAAGGGTGCGGTACGCTATACAGGACGTGGCAAGCTTAGTTTACGATGCGTTGGGACATTCGGATTTCTGGAACGAATCGGTGACATGGCTCAAAAACTCGAGTTATCTGACGAATTAGATAACTTCGCGATGATATTTATGCTTCGAATCTAAGGCAGTGTTTGTCCGATGAAACACTTGTGATACCTTTCCTAGAGTCTAAGGTTAACTGACCAGTTGCATTTGTCAGAGAAACTATCGAAAGCATGGGCAAGAAGTTAAGGTTAGTTGACATAGCCAAAGTCCGGTCGTAAGAGTTTGTTTGGACTCAGTACGTGGACCAAAGTCCTTGTGGGAACGTAATAATCAAAGGGAGCTCTAATATCCAGTTGCTCGAATGGTTGAGTCAACTCTTGATATCATTGAGGAATTTCGGGACGAAATTCCCTTTCAAGTTGGGGATGATGTGGTACCCGAGGAAAATCCACGGTCATCCTGATCTGACACCTCACCGCTTTTGGATTGCGCTTATCAAATTTCGGGATGAAATTTCTTTCAAGATGGGGATGATGTGACAATCCGAACCTTCAAGGTTAGTGTTGTTTAATTTCGTAACTTTGATTCTCACTGCTTCTCGTTCACATTCTTGCTACATTAAATGTGTTGCTAAACATTTTGCGATAAACTTGTCGAGAGTAACATATTTCGTTAACTTAGATGTCTTGTAATTATAGGAACCGCTCATGTATTGGGCCATATACCCTCCACTACTCCTAATTCACATCGGCCCGCATCACTTGAGCCCAACTCACCTCTCGTGTAACTTGAATCACCTCGGCCCATCTTCTTTGAAGCCCAAAGATGTAATAAAAGTTTAATGGGATTGGCCCACTTGTTTCGAATATACACTAGTTGTATATAGTCCACGTGCATCTCTCATTATCACATTGGAAACAAAACCCTAGTGTTCTATCCCCTCTCAAAACGGTGGCAGTCCCTCTCATCGAAGCTTTCTTCTCGGTTTTGGCACATTATCCTCCACTACTCCAACTCGGTTAGTATATTACCATGTGTTAATCTGATTTCTATTGGCTGCCCATGGTTGCTCTCTTTGTAATTGCCTTGGATTCGTAATATATTAGTTTCCTTTATGTGCATGAATATTGAACAAAGTGGCATAGGATTCTGTGTATGGTGCTTTGATTGTTGGAATGGATTAAGATTTATGATTCCAATCACGTGAACTATAACTTGAATTAACATGGAATAATATTACTTGAAATCATTATGGCTCGATGTTGGCTGATGATCCTTGATGATATGTAAGAACTAGGGTTGCATGACTAGACTGTTTGATCTGATTGTGCCACAACTTTGAAATTAACTTATTATAGCTGACATCTTGTAATCTCTATTGGACCAAAGTTATTAAAAGGGCCGATTATTAAACGGACTGACAGAAATTGATTAAATCTTGACTTATTGGACCGAAAGTATATCACGTGCAATCTTTAATGTGTGAAACAAATGGCCGACAATCTCTAAGTCTTCACATGCATATGAGATGTTGATTTGGATTTGGTTGTTGAATTGTTTACTGGAACTATAGGGATCTCAAACTGCCAAGGGCAGTCGACGAATCACAGGTCGTCGAAGGTTGATCTTTCGTCGACAAGCATCTCGACGAAACTTGTAGTCTTTCGCCACACATTGAACCTGACAAAAGATGGGTCTTTCGCCATGAATGAACCCGATGAAAGATGGGTCTTTCGTCGTATGGGTAATAAGCTGAACAGTGAATGGGTTATGTTGTGCATGCTATCTGACAGTTGTGATTGTTGCCTGAGGTTAAGGTTGTCTGGAAACAAGGAACCTGTATAGACTGATATGTATTGTCTAATGTAAATTGTATGATGTGAATAGCCAATGCAACTGTGAGTATTATTGCATGTTATGTGACCTTCACGTGGGATAGAAACTTGCTTGAGAAACGAATTGCCTGATATGTGATATACTGTGATCTTAACAACAACTGCAATCTATGAAAACACATGTACTGCTAAGTGATTGATTGCATGTGAAACCCATACACTTGTTATATGATCTCACGTTAAAAGTTATAGATCAACGGATTGTATATTTAACAGTTACGATGCGTATAAGTACGTGTGTCATACTTGTCTGCTACTTGTACAACGTGTACATTGAAAACATGATTTGGATATACGCTTACGAAACTGACTATCTTTGGTAACCACGGTAGGGTTTGGTTGACCAACTGGGAACGGGTAATGTAACGTAACATACCGAGCAAATCTAAGGTGAGTTCACTGCTCTTTTTCCAAGCGTGCGTCCCGGGGAGGGACATCTGGTAATTGTTCCAGGGAGGAACGTTGGGTTATTGGGATGTTGGTTATTACACTCATTTCTATCATTAAGTCCCCTTACATCTACCGATTAGTTGCCGGGGAGGCAACGAGGTTGTTAGTTGATAGCGCTATTAGGTTTGGCACCCTCACACCGTACCGGGGAGGACGGTTGTGAACTAATTACCTTAACCACTTGACCAATGTGTGATAGAGCATTGGGGTTTGGGAAATAAATCTGGAGGCATCTGCGGTAATCGAGTTAATAACAACATCAAATCATTGAAATGTTTTAAACTCACATCTGGTAACTAAACGCGTTAACAAACTTTGAACTCACCAGCGTCGTCTGACACACTTGTCTGCATGCTTGCAGGTCTATAGGGTTATAGCATTGGGAACTTGCTGTCTGGAAGGCTGGAGTGGTCATGGGTCGAGATACATGGAATCGCAATACACGTCTAATGGTTTACGTTTGCATGGTTTATGAAACACTAACAAATGAGTTATGCTTCCACTGTGTACTATGAGTTATTTGTAACGTTTTGTAACACTTTACGATAATGAATGAAAGTTTTATTTAAACATAATTATGAGTTCAATGTGATTGGTGGCTAAGACCCTGGTACGTCACACGCCCGCGGGGGTTTCCCGCTTGTGGTAATTTGGGGGTGTGACAAATGTGTTTAGTGACAACATCAGATTCCTTATTGATGGAGAAAGGTCTAGTGGCAAGAAAAGCTACTTCCAGAAGGTTGTCAAGTTTTTTCGCTCGACGATTCCATTCATGGGTGGTTGGTTTGGCACTTATTCCTGTAACTCGAATCCAAGCCCGGTATATCACATTTTAATTTTACACCATTGTGAACCTTACGCCTTTTTTACTCTCTTATCGAGGTTCTCGGCATTGAAAAATCTTCGTAAACTAAATCACACGTGTATATGTGACATTTAAGATATATACAGTAAAGAAAATCAAGAGCAATGGTGATATATATGCGAATTAGACACCAAAAAATAATCACTCAAAAAATGGCTACAATTTAAGGAATGTGTTTAGTGACGGCATCAGATTACTAATTGATGGAGAAAGGTCTGGTGGCAAGAAAAGCTGCTTCCAGGAGGATGTCAAGTGTTTTCGCTCGACGATTCCATTCTTGGGGGGTTGGTTTGGCCCTTATTCCTGTAACTCGAATCCTAGCGTAGTATATCCCATTTTAGTTTGACACCATTATGAACCTTACGCCTTTTTTACTCTCTGATCAAGGTTCTCGGCATTGAAAAATCTTCGTAAACTAAATCACACGTGTATATGTTCACATTTAAGAGATATACAGTCAAGAAAATCAAGAGCAATGGTGATATATATGCGCATTAGACACCAAAAAAAAAAAAAACACTCAAAAATGGCTACAATTTAAGGAATGTGTTTAGTGACGACATTAGATTCCTAATTGTTGGAGAAAGGCCTGGTGGCAAGAAAAGTTGCTTCCAGGGGGTTGTCAAGTGTTTTCGCTCGATGATTCCATTCTTGGGTGGTTGGTTTGGCCATTGTTCCTTAAACTCGAATCCTTGCCCGGTACATCCCATTTTAGTTTTACACCATTGTGAACCTTACGCATTTTTTACTCTCTGATCGAGGTTCTCGACATTGAAAAATATTCGTAAACTATATCACACATGTATATTTTGACATTTAAGAGATATACGGTCAAGAAAATCAAGAGCAATCGTGATATATATGAGGATTAGACACCAAAAAATAAACACTCAAAAAATGGCTACAGTTTAAGGAATGTGTTTAGTGTCGGCATCAGATTCCTAATTGATGGAGAATGGTCTGGTGGCAAGAAAAGCTACTTCCAGGAGGTTGTCAACTGTTTTTGCTCGACGATTCCATTCTTGGGTGGTTGGTTTGGCCCTTGTTCCTGTAACTCGAATCCTAGCCTGGTACATCCCATTTTAGTTTTACCCCATTGTGAACCTTACGCATTTTTTACTCTCTGATCGACGTTCTCGGCATTGAAAAATCTTTGTAAACTAAATCACACGTGTATACGTTGACATTTAAGAGATATACAGTCAAGAAAATCAATAACAATGGTGATATATATGCGGATTAGACAACAAAAAATAAACACTTAAAAAATGGCTACAATTTAAGGAATGAGTTTAATGATGGCATCATATTCCCAATTGATGGAGAAAGGTCTGGTGGCAAGAAAAGCTGCTTCCAGGACATTGCCAAGTGTTTTCGTTCGACGATTCCATTCTTGGGTGGTTGGTTTGGCACTTGTTCCTTTAACTCGAATCCTAGTCCTGTATACCCCATTTTAGTTTTACACCATTGTGAACCTTACGGCTTTTTTACTCTCTGATCGAGGTTCTCGGCATTGAAAAATCTTCGTAAACTAAATCACACGTGTATAGGTTGACATTTAAGAGATATACAGTAAAGAAAATCATGAGCAATGGTGATATATATGCGGATTAGACACCAAAAAATAAACACTCAAAAAATGGCTACAATTTAAGGAATGTGTTTAGTGATGGCATCAGATTCCTAATTGATGGAGAAAGGTCTGGTGGCAAGAAAAACTGCTTCCAGGAGGTTGTCAACTGTTTTCGCTCGACGATTCTATTCTTGGGTGGTTGGTTTGGCCCTTGTTCCTGTAACATGAATCCTATCCCTGTACATCCCATTTTAGTTTTTCACCATTGTGAACCTTACGCCTTTTTCACTCTCTAGTCGAGGTTCTCGGCATTGAAAAATCTTTGTAAACTAAATCACATGTGTATACGTTGACATTTAAGAGATATACAGTAAAGAAAATCAAGAGCAATGGTGATATATATGCAGATTAGACACCAAAAAATAAACACTCAAAAAATGGCTATAATTTAAGGAATGTGTTTAGTGACGGCATCAGATTCCTATTTGATGGAGAAAGGTTTTTGTGGCAAGAAAAGCTGCTTCCAGGACATTGTCAAGTGTTTTCGTTCGAAGATTCCATTCTTGGGTGGTTGGTTTGGCACTTGTTCCTGTAACTCAAATCCTAGCCGGGTATACCCCATTTTAGTTTTACACCATTGTGAACCTTACGCCTTTTTTACTCTCTGATCGAGGTTCTCGGCATTGAAAAATCTTCGTAAACTAAATCACACGTGTATAGGTTGACATTTAAGAGATATACAGTCAAGAAAATCAAGAGCAATGTTGATATATATGCGGATTAGCCACCAAAAAATAAACACTCAAAAAATGAATACAATTTAAGGAATGTGTTTAGTGACGAAATCAGATTCCTAATTGATGGAGAAAGGTCTGGTGGCAAGAAAAGCTGCTACTAGGAGTTTGTCAAGTGTTTTCGCATGACAATTCCATTCTTGGGTGGTTGGTTTGGCCCTTGTTCCTCTAACTCGAATCCTAGCCCGGTATATCCCATTTTAGTTTTACACCATTGTGAACCTTACGCCTTTATTACTTTCTGATCGAGGTTCTCGGCATTGAAAAATCTTCGTAAACTAAATCACACGAGTATATGTTGACATTTAAGAGATATACAGTCATGAAAATCAAGAGCAATGGTGATATATATGCGGATTAGACACCAAAAAATAAACACTCAAAAAATGGCTACATTTTAAGGAATGTGTTTAGTGACGGCATCAGATTCCTAATTAATGGAGAAAGGTCTGGTGGCAAGAAAAGCTGCTTCCAGGAGGTTGTCAAGTGTTTTCGCTCGACGATTCCATTCTTGGGTGGTTGGTTTGGCCATTTTTCCTGTAACTCGAATCCTATACCGATATATCCCATTTTAGTTCTACACCATTGTGAACCTGACGCCTTTTTTACTATCTGATCGAGGTTCTCGGCATTGAAAAATCTTCGTAAACTAAATCACACGTGTATATATTGACATTTAAGATATATACAGTCAAGAAAATCAAGAGCAATGGTGATATATATATGCGGATTAGAAACCAAAAAATAAACACTCAAAAAATGGCTATAATTTTAGGAATGTGTTTAGTGACGGCATCAGATTTCTAATTGATGGAGAAAGGTCTGTTGCCAAGAAAAGCTGCTTCCAGGAGGTTATCAAGTGTTTTCGCTCGACGATTCCATTCTTGGGTGGTCGGTTTGGACATTTTTCCTGTAACTCGAATCCTATACCGATATATCCCATTTTAGTTCTACACCATTGTGAACCTTACGCCTTTTTTACTATCTGATCGAGGTTCTCGGCATTGAAAAATCTTCGTAAACTAAATCACACGTGTATATGATGACATTTAAGAGATATACAGTCAAGAAAATCAAGAGCAATGGTGATATATATGCGGATTAGACACCAAAAAAATAAACACTCAAAAATGACTACAACTTAAGGAATGTGTTTAGTGACGGCATCAGATTCCTAATTGGTGGAGAAAGGTCTGGTGGCAAGAAAAGCTGCTTCCAGTAGGTTGTCAAGTGTTTTCGCTCGATGATTCCATTCTAGGGTGGTTGGTTTGGCCATTGTTCCGGTAACTCGAATCCTAGCCCATTATATCCCATTTTAGTTTTACACCATTGTGAACCTTACGCCTTTTTTACTTTCTGATCGAGGTTCTCGGCATTGAAAATTCTTCGTAAACTAAATCACACGTGTATATGTTGACATTTAAGATATATACAGTCATGAAAATCAAGAGCAATGGCGATATATATGCGGATTAGACAACAAAAAATAAGCACTCCAAAAATGGCTACAATTTAAGGAATGTGTTTAGTGACGGCATCAGATTCCTAATTGATTGAGAGAGGTCTGGTGGCAAGAAAAGTGTAGGATCATTTTGCGACCTATATGAGTCATTCAGAGTCAAAATTAAGCTGTTTGAAAGGCGGAAACAGTCAAACAACTGAGAATCAATGATAGAATGGTGTTGAAACAGAGATTTATACTTAATACAGGTTTTTCATTGATATTCAACTTGATTACACGGTGAAAATTGGGCATCACTTCGTTACACTGTCACCTTATTTCGTACCAAATGAAAAACAAACATCTCCTATTTATAGGCAGATGATTTCGCACGAAATAGCAACATGCCATTTCGTACGAAATAACAAACTTTGATTTCGTACGAAATAGCCAAATGCTATTTCGTGCGAAATTACTTTCAAAACACATAAAATTACATATTTGACACTTTTAACCCTAATACAAGCTACCGACATGACCTAGACTGTAGACGTAGGCTATAGACATTATGCACCAACAAACTCCCCCTTGGATATTGCCGGAGTCTTCAGTCTGGTCTTCAGCACTTGCTTTACAGTGACTTAAACTTTTCTTCCCTTGGCTTAGGCTTTCTCATCAACAGCTTTCTAAGCTTTTCATTCTCTTCAACCTTTCTCTTTTCCTCTGCAGCCATTCTTTGTACAACAGTATGCCTTAGCATGTTATCTCTTTCTTCGTGAGCTTTCCTTTCTTTCTCAGCCTTCCGAGCTTCTATTTTCTCAATCTTTCGCCACTTAGACGACCATTTACTCTCACCATTGATTCCTTTCTGGAAGCAAATAGATACAACCTTCTGAAACTACATAGCCTGTTCTTTATCTTCAGCTTTGTAGCAGATCTTGTTTACAAACAAACATTCAATGTCTTTTGCTGAGCAGTTGATAATCCACATCGGATCATACAAGTGGATATATCTAATTTCATTTTCCACCTTGTATGTGATTACCGCTTCAGTCGACAAGTAACTGTACACCCAACACACAAACCCTTTATGGAAATCTTGTTCCATCTTTGGCAGTGGAATATTCTTGATCACCCTGGGTTTCTTTATCTGCAGAATGGTTTCTTCGTTTCCAGTCACGGGATTTATCTTCCTCACTTTCTTTGGATAATGAGGCTTCCAGTGTTTGAATTCTTTGTAAGCTTCAAACTTGATTAAACCCCAAACAGGCACATCATGCTTTCTGATAGGATAATCCAAAGTTCTAACTTTTGCAAGTTCTTCAACATCCCACCAGGGCAAGGTCATGATATCCTAAATATAAGTAAAATACTGAACACCATACTCTCTACGAATAGCATACGCATTGACCTGTGGTAGAAAGCCCCAACTGATAATGTCACCTAGTGACACAGCTCTATCTCTCTTGTAGAACTTCAGCGGTCTTTTAAACTTACGTTCAGTACTCTTTCTAAACCATTTTTTCCTCTCTTCCCGCTGTTCATCTTTCAGTGTACCATCAAAGTTTTTTTCTTTCAAACATTCTTCAACTTTTTTTCTTAATTCATCAATGTTTTCCTGACTGAAAAATTCAACAAGCGTTGGAAAATCAGAAGTATCAACATTCCCACTTTCTTCATCACTGCAGTCCTCAACCTCAACTCGATCATAGTTATCAGCCTCTTCAACATACTTATACTGATAATCAGGCTGTTGGTTGATGTCGAACTGATTCAGCTCTTCTTCGAAATCAAACTTGAAAGTGCTTTCATCAATGTGTGACATCTTGATAATATCATCCAGAGTATACGTATGCCTTATCTCTCCTTCTTCTACATCAGGCTCTAGACGCAAAATCAATCTTTCACTTTCATCAACATTTGTATCATCAACATTCTCCCCCTCTCCATCAGCATTCTCTGGCTCCTCATTTACATCGTCATGAAGATAATCATCAACATTCTCTTTATTCAACGTTTCAGTAACTTTAATACCAGAACCACCTTGATCATCATCATCATCATCGTTGTCATCATGACTACGAGCAGAGAATACATCATCTGCATCATCCTTTTCAACTTCATCATCATCTTCCTCAATATCTTCCTCATCATCAATAACATCATCAATTAACCCGTCTTCCTAAAAAAATACCAGAAACCGCAGATATAGGACGAGGATTTTGAACAGGTGATTCAGGTACAGTTGAAGGAATAATTGCTCTCTCAGTGACTTCAGAAACACCTTTAATACCTTTACCCTTATTTTTCATCTCAGCATCAATCGCAGCTTGACGACGAGCTCTCACTTCTTCAACTTCAATTTCTTCAAACTTTTGCTCAACAGATTTTCCAAGCAAATTTTCTAACACTTTGTTTATCATATACATCTTGTGATCTTTCTTTGCATTGGCAGCTTCTAGCTCTTTGTTCTTTAACTTGAAATACTTGTTCTGTTCATCTCTGTGAGCCTTTTCATCTTCCAACTCTGCAATTCTCACTTTCATAATATCAATCTCAGCCTGATCAGCTTCAACTTTCTGTAATAATGAGGAATTTTCAGCTTCCACAGTCTTTACACGTTTTTCAAGTTTCTTTTCATGATCTATCAACTTTTTGTTCTCTACTAACACTTCTTCCATTTTCTTTTCCATCTTCTTCACTTGCTCATCATTAGCAAAACCAAAATCTCCAATATCTTCAAGTGCTATATTTTCCAGAACACGTGGGAAATTCTTGTATCCAGAAGAACCAGGAGTTGTTTGTACTTGTGGTTGTGTGGATGGAGGTGTTTGTAGAATATGTTGTGATGTGATAACAGGTTGTTCTAGAATTGGTGATTGATGTGGTGGTGATAGATGTAGTGGTGATAGATGTGGTGGTGTGGGTTATCTTGGTGGTGATGAATGAAGTGGTGGTGTAGGTTGTCTTGGAGGTGATTGATGTGGTGATTTAGGTGGTGATGGTTCAGGTGGTGGTGATGGTGGTTAACTTGGTTCCTGAATGGGTTTCTTCTTTAACAAGATCTTCAATCTTTTTGCAACAACATGAGATACAACACGCTTTCTAGCAGACTGCTTCTTTCTACCACCAGATGATGGCGGTGTTTGAGTTTCTTGAACATGTTCCGAAGATGGCATATACAAATCATCATCCTTCTCCTCTCTCCTTTTTCTCTTTAATTGTTTCTCTTTTTCTATCTCAGCCTGAATTCTTTTCAAACGCTCAGTTTCATCAACCTCAGATTCAGAACTAGATGAACTTTCTTCTTCATTGTCACCTTCATTTTCACCAGCTGCTTTATCTGCTTTAAAACTTTCTTTAAGAGCTTTCAACAATCGATCAGATTCTGGAGATAAACGGACTTGATCTCCTTCAACATTACCTTCACCTACAGCTTCAGCTTCATCTTCTTTCTCTGATTCATCTACTAACATTGTTTCAACACTTTTCTTTTGACGTTTTTGTTTTGGTTGAGAAGATGAGCCCTCTCCTGTTTGATCTTTCGGAGTTCTCTTGCCTCATCTTTTCTTCCTTTCTTTCTCTTCCTTCAAGAACCACTCACTTCTTGTGTTCTTGAAATTTTCAAGTATTTTCAACTCATCTGCATAACTCTTTTCTTTCATTTCTTTGTCATTCCTCCACTTTTGATGATCAACCGGATCTGGATCTTGGTAATTTTTTTCTTTGATGAACCCAAAGAATTCAGCTTTTGTCTTTGGCTCTGGATGATTTTTGTGATATCTGGCCAGTACTTTCAGCATTTCATTATCCATGTGGAACAACACCAACAAATCATTGTTTTCATCTTTCTCCAAATCAGGATAAGCATGATCTAACATCATCTGTATAAATCTAGGATAGATCCATGTTTTGCTTTTTGAAGTAATATTCTCTACCATGTAGTGAAACACAATCTTTGAAAAGTTATACTTCTTGTTTAAAACAAGTGCAGTCACCATGCACATTTGATAATCCCGCATCACATCATAACCTCCTTTTCGATGAGTGAGAGCATGCAACACTGAATGTATAAGAAACTTGTAAGGCCTTGAGAAATTTGCTTTTAAATAGTTTGCTTTGTTCAATGGTCCACTATACCCCATCCTTAGCATACATCCCTTCACCATTCTTTCAGGAAACTTTGTCGGAGAATTTTCATCATCTGGAAAGTTTAACACTTCTCAAACAAGTTGTTCTGTAATGATGATCAGTTTATCTTGGCCATTCAAGCTCACAATCGAATTTATTGTTTTGCTTTCTTCGTCATACTTTGCATTCTTCCAGAAACGTTCAATGTGGGACTCAAAAACAAGATGCTGATTAGTTAAGGCCTTCTGAATAGGTAATCTCTTCATAAACTCTAGAATACTCTTGAATTCAGCCAACTTTGGAATTTTCTCATCATAAACACAACAGATGTTGTGTAATGGATCGAACTGCACATTAGAAGCCTGAAATGTTTAATCAACAACACAATGTTAAACACTTAGAATAATTTTCAAGCAAACATCATTCATGCGAAATGATTTCAAACGGAATAACATTTCAAACGAAATAACACATTCAAACGAAATTACATTTACAAACGAAAACAGTTTCAAACGAAATAACCAGTTTTCAAACGAAATCAGCTACAAACGAAATGACTTGTTTGAAACGGAAAGGCTATTTCGTACGAAATCAACTTATCGTTTCGTTTGAAATCTTGAGTATGAACAGTGAATTTTCAGGTGTTCAAAACATGAACTGATGATGAAATTGATTCTCTTGGTTTGTTCTTTGATGAATTTCGAGCACAGAAGTGTGATTTTTATTCATTTATGACCATAAACAAACCCTAGATCTAAGTTCAAAGTTCCAGATCTATCGTGTTTATGCAAATCCATCAAATTGAAACCCTTCTAGATCTACAACACATTCCGAGTTCATGGGTATGATTATTGTACAATTTAATTCACCAATAAATCCTAGATCTAAGTTTCAGGTCCTGTTCATCGCTGTTCAAACGAACTCAGACAAATCTGAGTAAAATCAACCATCAAACTCACCTTTCCCATGATCTAAGTTGTACCAACCAACTTAAAATCAGATTACAAACAACAAACGGGCAAGATCTCGGCTAGAAACGATGGATTTTGTGATTTCGTCTAAAAATCACTTCGGCAGAGTTTTGATACGAAATGACAGAACTGATGCCCTCAAGCGAAATCAGTCCACTATTTATAGATGAGCTCATTTCGTACGAAATGAGCTTTGAGGCTGTTTCATGCGGAATCAATGTTTCAAGCGAAATCAATGTTTCAAGCGGAATGGCTATTTCGTACGAAATAGTCATTTCGTTTGAAAACACAAATTTTCAAAATTTTCAAACTTTCTAACTTTTTGGATTTTTACCATCACACCCAGTTAACCAAGTCCAAGTTAATGACCCTGGTCAACTGTTTAGCTTGCCAAGTCCAAGTTAATGACCTTGGCTGGCCAATTTATGAAGTTTGCTGACTTTCTGAAACAATTTAAGTTCAAGTTAATGAACTTTTAAACTTTCAAACAATTACCAAACATCTTTTCACAATCTTTTGCTTATCCAACCCTCATGATCCAGACTTGTTCAGCACTTTGAGACTTTAATCATCAGATCCGCAACGTCCGTTGTCGAAAATAAGATGAAAAACAAATCTTTTTGGATTTTATAAGCAATAAACTAAACACACATATTTTTGGTGAGCATGTTAGGGGATCATATCACCTGCCGACAAGATACAAGTACCATTAAGCTTTGATTTCATATTCAGCATTAAACAATTCACAGTGATTGCCGATATACTGATCCAATTTAAATTCTCACACAAATTTCAATTTGTTCAGGATACGAATTTAGTGTTTTAAAGGCTTAACTTATACGCGTGTCCCACCTCAGAATATACTCCCGTATCCAGATCCCAATATTCAGTCTTACAGGTGAGTATACCTAGATGATATCTGTAAAGGGTTAAATGCGAGGGCCATGAGAGCTCAGGCTATTGCTTCCGCAAAATCAGAGAGATGATGGCTTCGACTTAAGGTGTGTTCCCTTTAGAGAATCTTTTCTTCAACAGCACATGATTATCATTTTGCAATGTTTTATCATTTTTATGCTGAGGGGGGGCTTTTATTTCAAGCAGTGTAAAGTATTCTCCGGGGACTAGGCCATTGCTTCCGCAAAATCAGAAGTCCCGGGATAATACCCCAGATATCACTAAGTATAAAGACCTAGTATCTCAGAAAGAGGGACCTTTCAAACAAGATTTCGGGGGTTACCCATATATCCGAGAGATGTTTCCCACGTAAAAGCAAGAGATGATTTAGGTTTATATCCCGAACAAACTTACTAAATGTGTAAAAACCTATCGGCATATCATCTGCAAGACTGCTTAACACTTTTAAACTATACATTTCTTTAGCGTACTGCATCTGTCTAGCTGATGTACTATCATTTCCCCTTTTTACACAAACTCTTTTTCAGTTTTTCAATTCTTTTGGATTTTGTAATTTTATCATGTTTTTGTATTTTCTGCAAACTTTCTCCCCCTAAAAAAAACATATTTTTCTGTTTTTGATTTTATCAAAAGCAGAAAATAAACTGTACAAAAACTTGACAACACGACATGGTTCACTTCAGATCGCCGTCCACCTCGGCTTCACATTCTATTACCCTCCCAGAAAATAAAATTTTCATCCCGTTTAATTTTAAAAGATAGTTAAATCTTGATCTGTCAAACAGTTTGGTGTAAAAATCAGCCCTCTGATCATCGGTGTGAATATGTTCAATTCGAATCAATTTCTTCTCGTAGCAATCACGGATGAAATGATGCCGAATTTCAATATGTTTTGTTTTAGAATGGTGAACCGGGTTTTTAGTTATGTTTATCGCTGCCTCATTGTCCACATAAATGGGCGTGTCCTAGAACTGCAAACCAAAATCTCTCATCTGCTGCTGGATCCTGAGGATCTGAGAGCAACAGCTGGAGGCCGAAACGTATTCAGCCTCGCATGTAGAGAGAGCGACTGAGGTTTGTTTATTGCACTGCCAGGTGACTAGTCGGGTTCCAAAGAACTGACACCTAGTAGTGGTGGACTTCGCATTTTGCTTGCAGCTACCAAAATCCGAATCAGCATAACCTGTGAGAGAAAAGTCACCAGACTTAGGATACCACAAGCCGGTGCTTGGGCAACCTTTCAAATAACGTAATATTCTCTTGACGATTGTCAGGTGTGACTGTCTCGGGCTAGACTGATATCTAGCGCATAGACAAGTTGAATACATGATGTCTGGTCTGGACGCAGTCAGATACATCAAAGATCCTTTTATCGACCGATAATACATCTCGTCCACTTTCTCTCCACCTTCATCCGGACAGATCCCGTGATTTTGAGCCAGGGGGGTTGATGTTGGAGTAGATTCAGACATGTTGAACTTTTCCAGAACATCATTCACGTATTTGGTTTGATGAACGAAGATTCCTTCGGGCATTTGTTCCACCTGTAGCCCTAGGAAGAACTTCATCTCCCCCATCAAACTCATCTCAAATTCTCTTTTCATCACTTTCTCAAACTCTTTACACAAATCATCATTTGTCGATCCAAAGATGATGTCGTCAACGTAAATCTGCACGATTAATAGATGTCCTGCAACCTCTTTTGTAAACAAAGTGCTATCAACCGTCCCTCTGGTGAACCCGTTGGCCAGCAGATGTTGGTAAAGAGTCTCGTACCAGGCTCTCGGGGCCTGGTGTAGTCCATAAAGTGCTTTATCAAGAAGATAGACTTTGTTTTTGTGTACTGGATCTGTAAACCCCGGTGGTTGTCCAACGTACACTTCTTCTTTGATTTTGCCATAAAGGAATGCAGATTTCACATCTAGTTGGTAGACTTTGAATCCTTTCCAGGACGCGAATGCAATGAAGATTCTTATCGCCTCAAGTCTATCAACAGGTGCATATACTTCCGTAAAGTTAATGCCTTCTTGCTGACTGAAACCCTGTACTACCAATCGTGCTTTATTTCTCACTATCACACCTCTGTCATCACGTTTACACTTAAAAACCCATTTAGTCTTTATCAGCTTCTGATTTTCAGGAAGATCTACCAATCTCCATACTCCCAGCTTCTCAAACTGCTGCAACTCTTCCTGCATAGCGTTCACCCAACTTTCTTCAGTTAAAGCTTCCTTATACGTTCGTGGTTCAACCTGCAAGATGAAACATTTTAGTGAGAAATCAACTTGTAAAGGAGCGATAGTTGTATAAAAACATGTAAGAGCTCTGTTGATCTGATCTCGCGTTTTTACTCCACTCTGAAGATCACCAATTATTTGCTCTGAAGGATGATAAGACAAAGTTCTTGGCATGACTGAGTCAGGCACACTCACTTCCAATTGCAAGTTCATGATATCTTGATCACCCGTGTGATCCACAGCTTCTGAAGTTGCAACATTTGGGTCCTCGTCAAAAATCAGATCGGCTTCTGATTCTGAGTCGTCAGATTGATCAAATGTTGGAGCTGGTTCCTCTGGGGATTCATGAGCAGTTCCACTTGGACCGGCCTCGCGATCATTTGAACCCTCGGTGGGTGGAGAAACTACCAACGGTCTTGGCGCTTGTTCTTGTGACATAGATTGCTGATATTGGTATAAAAATGCAAGTTCCTCCTCACTTGGCTCAGTCGTCAGTGACTACTAGACAATACAAATCTCCACTAATGCTTTGCACATTAACTGGTCCGAAGAGATCCATGTGGAGTCTCTCGAGCAGTACCCTGATTGAATTCAACAGCTTCTGTGGGTGTGTCTTCTTCGTTTGTTTTCCCTTCTTGCACTCTACACAATCATCATTTAAATGAAAAATTTTCAGATTTACACCTTCTACCAGATCATTGTGCACAAGAAAATTCATTTTTCTGACATGAATGTGTCCCATCTTACGATGCCACATTCTTGACTCTTTTTCAGTCGCTTTTGTTTTTGTTACAAAACATTTTGGTTTCATATCTGTTGTTGTTGCGACGCTCATATCTAGGACATACAAATCGTTTTCCCGTGGAGTGCGCATCAACACCATGTCCTCAGGAAATTTTAAAACCAGGTTTTATGATTAAGCACTCATTTTTTGTGAAGTGTACGGTGAATGACTTGTCACAAATCTGTGATATGCTCAACAGATTGTTTTCAAGTTCGATGATATAGTTCACTTTTTCAAATGTTACGAATCCATTTGTTAGAGTTCCTTCACCAACTATTCTGCCACCCTGATTTCCTGCAAATCCAACATATCCTCCGTTGATAGATTTGACATCATAGAGCAACGCCAACATTCCCGTCATATGCCTCGAAGCTCCGCTGTCCATGATCCACTTTGAGATTATTGACCTCGGAAGCCCCTGCAAACATCAAAGAAATTCATTCAAACAATGAAGCCCGTGAGTTCTTTATCTTTGGAACACTACCAAACATAAGATCACATGACACATCAACTTTCGGAATGTTAAAGATGACGTTTGGAACAGCAGGTTTGGATTTTGGTTTTAAATCTCCCCCCTTAATTGGTGGGAATTCCTCAAGCAACTTGTCTAGTTCAAATTCTAGTTTTTCAACCTTATTTGCAAAAACTTTTGGTTCAGATTTTAGCTCATTTTCCATCTTCTTTTCTTCAACTGATTATTTTGATTTTGCCACCCATGATTGGTTTTCAAAAATTTTCGTCTTCGGATAAACCTTTGAAGTCTTTGGTGATTTCGAAGATTCACCAATCTCAAAAATTGATTTTGGCTTATCATCGGACTTCAAAGATTCTCCTCTTTTCAAAATTCGAACGGGGGAAATCATTGGTGTTTTGCCCTTGACATCAGTTGAAATTTTAGGTTTGGGTTTTTGCAAAACTGGTTTCTCAAGCTTTTTCACATACTGCTTGGCCATGTGACCAATTTCATTACAGCGGTAACAGATTCTTTTGTCATACTCTACAAAAGTTGATCTGTAGGTCTCCTGTCTGACCTTCTTAGCTGCATTGAAATCGTCAATGGCTTTTTGACTGAAGATATAATCCTTTTCAGCATCAACACTAGGACCAACAACAAAAATATCACTCATCTTTTCTTTTGGCTTGACATTCTTCTTAGCCATTTTCTTTTCAAAACCAACACCTTTGTTTTTAAAGTTGTTACCATGTCTTTTGTTCTGATCATGATTACCCACCCATTCTTTCTTTCCCGGGTTGGTTGGTTGTTTCACAAAAGACCTTTTTGGTTTTGAAAGAACTCATTGTTGTTAATCTCTGAAATATCAATCTCAACCAGTTTAAACACCTTCTCAATATTTTCCAATCTGGCATTTTGAATTGGATACTCAAAATCAGAATAAAGTTTGTCAGTTCCGGTCATTGTGTAAACCACAATGATCGAATCATCATTCACAACTGTATCTAATTTTGGTATGAACTTGTCTAAGAAGTTACCATCTTCTTCAGAATCAGAAATGGAATTTTCAAAATGAGTTTTCGCAGTATCAAACTCCGAGTTATCACTTTCTTCATCTAACACTTGGTCAACAACGGTTTTGATCACCTGTGACTCATTATCAGTGTCAGATGGAGAAAATGTAACATCTATATTCTCAGGCAACTCATTCTCAACGGATCTCAACTTGAGATTCAAGGCAACTTCCACCCCATCTGGATATTTTTGTGTATGATGATTCCACATTAGGGGTGGAACACTGTTGAAGGCAGGTGTCGCATCAGGTTGTTGCGAAACAATTTGATCAATCACATATGATGAAGCAACATAACTGATTAATTTTTTTTTATCAATTCTTTCATTTTCAATTCTCATTAATTCTAGCTCCTTTTTTAACGAAGCAATTGTGTCCAGATGGATGTTAATTTCCATCTGTTTATCCATGACTGTGGATTTTAGCAAACTTGTAGCTTTATCGTTTTCAAAACTTTCTTTTTGTATCATTTTGATTAATCGTGCCAAAGTATTATAAGCTTCTTTCATCTCACTTAGATCATATTTTACGTCATCAGTATATTTCTTCAATTCTTGAAATTGTTTGTCTTTTTCAAGACACTCCATGCATGGTTTTGAACAGTTTTTGCATGGAATTTCATGAATTGAATCAACCTTTTCAGAAACCTTTTCTTTTTGGTCAATTTTAATATCTGTTTTACCAAAATCATCAGACTCTAACTCAGACTCTTCTCCTGATTTGATCTCCTCATTTTCTGATTTTTCGTCAGACTCCTTCTTGACTGACTCCGTTTCGACAGACACACTTTCAACTGACTTTGTTTCGACAGACTTTGTTTCAACAGATTCTGTTTCTACCTCTTTTAGCTTGCCCATCAATGCTTTGTCAGCAATTTCTTTTAGAGTCTCTTCATTCATTTCTTTGGAAACGTCTATTATCTCTTCGACTGGAGCTTTCTCAACGTCGTATTGTGGGCAGAATCCTGTGGTTGGCTCACTGAAAAATCCTGCAAAGGATTCAAACATGTTAGGAGGCATTATTAATTTGAAAGAACTAGCAATAATCTCCTGTTCAGATTGATAGTAGTAAACTTCTGCAGCTGCTTCTTCAAGATCAGCCAAACTCTCTTCAGACATGACTTCACTGACTTTTTCTGTTTCAACAACGCATTCAGGTTCTTCCACAATCTCTGCCATCATGGCCATACCCTCACTACCAGGGATATACTTATCCCAACTAAAACCTTCAGCACCCTTCTCATCCTCCTGATTGACTAAAAGAGCTTTTTCAGGCTTGTTTTCGATCTGAGGTCTTTGGGTGAATGGTTGTTGACTTGTCTTATGATAGATTGCTTGTCTGTAGTAGTCGTTTGAGAACGGATTTTGATGGTTGTTGACTTCCCGGTTTGGACATTCACGTTTAAAATGTCCCTTCTCTTTGCATTTTGAAACATGTGACTTTTGTTTTATCAAACCCAAGCTTGCTATCCGGTCCTGAAAGACTGTTCCGACCAGTTATTTCCATAAATCTTTGAGCTCTCCTCACCAAGCTTGCCATTCCCCATTTGATATCAATCAACTCCAGCTCCTCTGGATCAATCTGATCATAATCTTCCTTTGTCATATCAGGGTTCCCAATTCTACCTGCAACCAAACTTTCATAAGATTCAAGTACCGAAGCCAGTAGTGCTATGTGCTGTTTTGCTGATGATTCAGTAAAGTCTTGAGCATTCTTTATGTTCACCGCTATGTTGCACAGAATTCCTGGACCTTGACTTTGATTGTTTGATCCTGACGAACTTTGGGTATTGTAGGATCGTTGTGCGACCTGAATGAGTCGTTCAGAAGAGTTTTGAATCCGAATCAAAGGCGGAATCAATGAAACGGACACTCGATTCAATTTAAATGTCTCTATTATTGATCTAACAGCAATTTACAACCTGCAGACAATTCGGCAGCACTTCGTTACCGAATCTGAAAAGATAATTCCGTGTCAAATGACTCCCTATGCTCCACTATATATAGTATTGCTGATTTCGTTCGAAATGGTCAAGTGTCATTTCAAGCGAAATTAACAAAGCTAATTTCGTTTGAAATGGCCCCAGGCTGTTTCAAGCGAAATCACTAATAAACCCACAAATCTTAGTTTCTAGCAGCTGAGCACTGGTTTATCCTATCCTATTACATGACTCGATACAAGACGAAGTCGACAGACATAGTGCACTAACAGACCCCCCTTGGATGTTGACGAAGTCTTCAGTGTCTAATCTTTAGCTTGACACCTCTTCAGTCTTGATCAGTCTTCAAACTCTTTCCAAATTGTCTAACATAGTAAGCATCCATCAATCTTTCTTCATTGATCAGCTTCTATCTTTGAATGTTATACCAGAATCTGACTCTGGCTCTAATATTAACAGCTTCTTCAGGCTCCCCCTTTCATCAAGTTTCCGTGCTTTAGGGATCGACACCTTGCTTTCCGGTCACAAGCTCCCCCTTGCTTTAAGCTCGTCTTCAGACTCCCCCTTAGACTCAGCTGTCGGGATCGTAGTCTGGACTCAAACATTTATAAGTAATAACATTTTGAACATCCAGGATTAAGTGACCTGGCTCTTTTATCATATAACAAATTTATGATGAAAGCAATTTCAATTTTCCAGGAGTCGTAACCTGGCTTTATTCAACATATTTTAACAATATAAGCATCCAAATCCCTCACAGTTAATCATCCAAGTCCAAATTAATGACCTTGGAGATATCACAAACCATTTTTGAATTTTTTATTTTAAAAAATTTCAAGTTTCAAATTAATGAACTTGTTTTATTTTCAGAAACACAATCAGCATACTCAGATTTTGAAACTCAGTTCTCAAACATTGGTTGTCGAAAATAAATCAGAATAAAAAACTTTTTGTATTTTTCTGAAACATAAAGCAGTAAAGAAATATTTACAAACATATTTACAAACTATATTTTTGTTTGAGTTTGCGTCAGAGGATCATATCAGTTTATGACAAGTCACAAGTACCGTTGAGCTTAGTTACACATTAAGAATTAAACAATTCACTTAGATTGTCGATATATTGATCCACTTAAATTTTCACACAAATTTCAACTGATTCAGGATACGAATTAGATGTATTAAGAACTTAAACTCATTCATGTGTCCCACCTCTTGAATATACTCCCGTATCCAGATCCCAATATTCAGTCTTACAGGTGAATATACCTAGATGATATCTGTAAAGGGTTAAATGGGAGACCGTGAGAGCTCAGGTCAGAACTTCCGTTCAGCAAAGAGATGACGGTTCGACTTTAAGTGTATTCCCTTTAGAGAATCTTTTCTTCAACAGCAGATGATTAACATTTTTCAATGCTTCATCATTTTTTATGCTGAGGGTGAGCTTTTATTTCAAGCAAGCATAAAGTATTATACGGGGACTAGGCCATTGCTTCCGCATTATCAGAAGTCCCAGAATAATACCCCAGATATCACTAAGCATAAAGACCTAGTATCTCAGAAAGAAGGGTCCTTCAAACAAGATTTCAGGGGTTACCTATATATCCAAGTAGTGTTCCCCACGAAACAAGCAAGTTTGAATTTATGTTTATATCCCGAAAAAGTTTACTAAATGTATAAAAACCTATCGGCATATCATCAGCGAGACTGTTTAACGCTATTTAATCATTACATTTCTTTAGCATACTGTAACTGTCTACTGATGTACTATCATTTCCTCTTTTTACACAAAAACTCATTTTTGAATTTTATCATGTTTTTGACTTTTTCAAATTTTCAAATGTTTTTGTATTTTCTGACAATAATACTCCCCCTAAAATTCAAAATCATTTAAAAGAAAATTTGACAAACCGATACTGATAGCATTGTCTCGCCATCCATTTTCTGCTTCTCATGCTCTGTTTTGCAGAAAGTATAATGTACCACCATGATTTACAACATATTGATATTTTACAGTTTGAAAACCGTTTTTCAATCTTGTGAAATTAATCATGTTTGTTCAGCCGTGAGGGTTTCGGCGTATTCAAGTAACATATTTTTGAATATTTGACAAATTTAAAAACAAACATATTTTTTATTTTTCAAAAAATTTTGACAAAATAAAAACATATTTTTAGTTTTTAAAATTTTCAATTTTTAGGGTTTTTGAAATATTGTTTATTTATATACAGAAAACAAACAAACTCCCTGTTTCAACCAACACAGGGTTCAACAGCCTCCTCTTCCCGTTGTGCCAGGCTACCCCAATTTCCATTCTCACAGTCTTCAATTTTCTTGAGCACCTGCACATTCAAACTATTTAATTACTTGAACAATTTAGCCCAGGTCTGTTTGACCTTAGGCATTTCAACACAATATGCTTCATTCAACTTCGGAAAATCTTTGTCATTTTGAACAAAGACTTTTTCAACTTTGACTTCGACTTTTTCATTATTTACCGAAGTCATTTGTTTCTTAACACTCCATGTTTGACCTTTAGGAGTACCTTTTTGTAAAAAATTGAATCTTTTTGACCATTTTGATTTTGAACAACAACTTTTGGTTTCCAAAATTCATTTGGTTTCGTTGTGTCAATAGTTGTTTTCCAACTTTGTGTTGTTCTTAATCTAGGTGTGTGAGAATTCCAGGTGTGTCTAGAATCAAACCTATTTGGATTAGATTTCCAAGTTTGGTTCGAAGCAAACTTGTTTGTGTTGTACCTCCAAGTTTGTTTTGAATCAAATCTGGTTGACCTTTGTTTCACATCCTCAGATTTCTGTTTTTGAATATTGTCAGACTCCTTTTTGTCAACATCAACAGGTTTCAGATTTGGACACTTACGTGCAAGATGTCCAATTTGATCACACTTAAAACATGTTCTCTTTGAAACATCTTTGACCTGTTGTTGTTGCCTTTTCTTTTGAGCACAGAACTCTTCATTAGACTGTCGTATAACTTGGAGTTCTTTCTCTTCTTCTAAACTTATTCCTTGAACAAAATTCATTTTTGCCTGAAAATTTTTCGTTTCATTTTTCTTCCAATTCTGTTTCTTTTTATAACCCAGCCCAGCCTTCATGTTTTTCTTCTTGTAACCAGGTTTATTATAAAAAGTTTTGTGACATTTTCCAACAAACTTTGGAATTTCAGACTTTTCAATTTCAACCATCTTGAAAACTTTATCAATCTTTTCTGAAATCACATTCTGAATTGGGAATACAACATCTAAGAATAATTTGTCTGATCCAATCATGGTATAAACCAATCCTTTTGAATCATCATTCAAATTTTTCTCAGATTTTGAGTTTTTCAGATATCCATCATGAAAATTACCTTCATTTTCATCATGTGATTCAGTTTTACCTGTATCAACTGACTCTTCTTTCAACACACTTTCAACGACCTTACCTACCACCTCTGAATCACTAGAATCATCAGATTTGGAATAGGTTATGTCAATGTTATCTGGCAATTAAGCTACCGTGTTGAAAGCTTTTTCGACCTTTTTATCATCATAAAATGCAAACTTTTCCGGTGGTGGAACTTGATGAAACTCTGAGCCAATGCCTTTCTTGTTTTGCTCAGACTCACCATCTCCAGGTTTTATATTGAAAATACGTTCAAGCACATATGATGACACGTGATAACTTTTTAACTTGCTATTATCCTGTTCTAAATAAGCAATCTGACGTTTTAGCTTAGCAACATCCTCAATATAAGAATTTACAACATGTTGCTTAATTTCATACTGTCACTTTAGTTCAGTTGTTGTTTCAGAACAGTAATTCAATCTTGATTGAACAAATTTCATTTCAGTTTTCACCTTTTCATATGATTCTTTTGTAATGTGATAAGCCAATTTTATTGAATCGTATTTCTTTTTCATTTCTTGACAATCATTTTCTTTTTGAGAACATTCTTCTGTCATTTTCAAAACATTTTCTTTCAAAACTTCATTTTCTTTTTCTAATTTTTCACACTTTTCTGAAAATTCTTTGGTATTATCTTTCAAAACTTTTTCATTTTCTAACATTTCTTTATATTTATTTTTAAAAACTTCTTCGAATTTTGTAAATTCAAGATCTCTTGTTCTGAACTTTTCGTCTTTTTCAGTACAAGCACTGCACATTTCCATGCATTTCCTGCACTGTTCAACATTTTCATTTAAGACTTCAGAATCAGAATTTACCTCAGTGATTGACACCTTGGTGTTTTCTGCTGCATCTATCTGATCAGCATCTTTCGGCTTCAGTTTAGTTTCACTCTTCTTTTCTTCACCAGTACCAGCATCACCAATAACCTTCAAAATCTCATCCTTCACTTCAATCGAACTTTTAATCTTCTCCTCAGATTTTTCAACCTGCTGTTCTTCAGTAACAGCCTCTTTTTCAACAACCTTTTCTTCTACTTCTCTTCTTCAGCAATCTTCACATTTTCAATTTTTACAGCTTCGATTTTCACATCTTCAGCTGTCTTCTTCAATTCTTCAACCATACACTCAACATTTTTCTTCATTCTCTCTTCATCCCTCTTCTTCAGACTTGAAGTCATAACATCCCTAAGGAGTTTTTCAAATTTCTTCACATATGTTTTATCTTTTTCAACATTAGTATAGTATTCGACGGATCTAGGGATTACTAACAGAACATCATCAAAGATTATGTCTTTCTTGGGAACAACAGGTTCACCATTTCTGTTGACGTAGCATTCTCGCTTCTTATCCCATCTCTTGTTGATCACTGCACTTTCATATTCTTCTTGCATTATATCAATTCTGTTCGCAGCAATGTTTCTTTCTCTGTACGTTTTCTCACTCAGAATCTTTTCTCTGGTTTTCTCTTTGACCTCAGCAACAAAAACATAATGGTTGCTCTTTGATGAACTTCTTCCATGAGCTGTAACTCGATTATCAACACGATCTTCTTATGGAAGAATCTGACTCCAATCATATCCTTCATCATCATGAATAACTGCACAAGCTCTTGATTTTTCTCTAGGATTATTTTTAATCATCTTTGGCTCTTCTTTGCTCCGATGGTAGATCGCCTTTCGGTAATAATCATCGTTGAAAGGATGTTCGTTTCCACCAACTGCAGAATTGTTGCATTCTATTTTGAAATGACCTTTTTGTTTACATTTGAAACAAGTCACTTTGGACTTGTCAAATCCAAGCTTTGTTGATGGACCACCTAATGATTGTTTCCCAGTAATCTCCATATATCTTTGAGCTCTGCGGATGCAACTTGTCAAACACCAGCGGATGTCAATGAGTTCCATCTCTTCCGGATCAATCTGGTCATACTCTTCTTTGGTTAACTCCGAGTTTCCAATTTTGCCAGCTACAAGACCTTCATACGATTCCAGAACAGATGCAAGAAAGCTCATTTGCTGCTTAGCTGCATTGATGCTCATTGTAGGAGAATTTTTCAACTTGAGAGCAATGTTGCACAGTATCTCATCTGATTCTTCAGAACTAGCTTTTGAATAAGCTGAATGATAACCCGGATTGTAACTTGATGAACTTTTCTGTGGCTCTTTTGTCCTCTCACCACTGAATGCTGTCTTTGGTGTTTGTCCAACTTTCACTGAAGGTAAATTACCTTTGTAGTAGAGACCAACATTCTGTTGATGTGAGGAACTGCTCATCTTGTTCTGCTTTTGCAATTCAAGCTCATGATTTTCTATCTTTTCTATCAAGACATCAAGAGAAATTGTATCATATAAAGCATCATTTTTCAATATGAATACAAACGTTTGCCACTGGTCAGCTCGTGGTAACGCTTCTATGATCTTATCAATTATTTCTTCTCGAGTTTTAACAATACTAAAACGATCAAGTTCAATTTTTAGATGACCAAATCTTTCTATCATTTGTCTTACTGATTCACCTTTCAAACTATCAAACAAATCAAATTCTTTCTTTAATAAAGCAATTTTATTTTTCTTGATTTGTTTACCCCCCTCAGCTTTAACCCGTAAAGCTTCCCAGACAGATTTCGATGTTCCGTCATGTTGCAATAAAGCAAACATGTCATTTCTGATTGAAGATTGAATTAAAGCAATCATTCTCTGTTCAGCTGAGAATTCTCTTTTGTTTTCTGCTGATAATTTTTGAGCGGGGTTTCTTCTCCTTTGTCATTGGTCGGCCTTTTATAATCAAATTCCAAACAAAACCAGCTTTCAAGAGCATAAGATTTTACCTAGTTGATGAACCGATCTTTCCACCAAGTGTAATCTTCAATGCTTTCAAGAGTTGGTTGTTTTGAATGTGTTCCGTAAAAGTTATCATGTTTAATGTTTTCATTGATCGCTTTTGTTATGGTTTTTGGTGTGACAGACTGACAGTTGAAGTTTCGCAAGACTCGGATGTAAACGCGTTATAGAACGTATTGTAGAACTCTTCAGCCATGATGTGAATTTCTTGAATTACCTGGAGACAAAACAATCAAACAAACACAATCAGTTTAAACAATATCAAGCAACTTAAAACAAACTGACACTCGGTTGACTTGAAATGATCTTGACGCGAAATATCCACTTTCAAACGAAATAGTGATTTTCAAACGGAATCACTTTGGTGCGAAATCACTTTGGAACGGAATACCCTTTCACACGAGATCACACTTTTAAACGAAATCCCTGAATGACAACTTCAAACGAAATCACAATTTAAAGCGAAATCAGAACTTCAAACGGAATTACACTTTGAAGCGGAATAGCTGATTCCGTGTGAACCTTTCAAACGTAATTACCAATATGGTGCGAAATACCCTCTTCACGTGGAATTAACACTGATTTCAAACGAAATTAGCAAGCTATTTCAAACGGAATTATGCTGATGTCATCTTGTTCGAACTGATTTTTAAGCGGAATTACCAATTTTATCAAATTTCAAGTTGATTTTAAGTCCAATTCTTTCAAGGCTTTGTTAAAACACTGTTTTGCATGTAATATGTGAAATTCAATCCATTTTGTCCGTAAAAACTTGTGAATTTTGAAAAAGAAGGTGTAGAAGTCAGAAAACTAATGAAATCAAGCTAAACTCTTCCTCCTGAGCTCTGATACCACTTGTAGGATCGTTGTGCGACCTGAATGAGTCGTTCAGAAGAGTTTTGAATCTGAATCAAAGGCAGAATCAATGAAACGGACACTCGATTCAATTTAAATGTCTCTATTATTGATCTAACAACAATTTACAACCTTGAGACAATTCGGCAGCACTTCGTTACCAAATCTGAAAAGATAATTCCGTGTCAAATGACACCCTATGGTCCACTAGATATAGTATTGCTGATTTCGTTTGAAATGGTCAAGTGTCATTTCAAGCGAAATTAACAAAGCTAATTTCGTTTGAAATGGCCCTTGGCTGTTTCAAGCGAAATCACTAATAAACCCACAAATCTTAGTTTCTAGCAACTGAGCACTGGTTTATCCTATCCTATTACATGACTCGATACAAGACGAAGTCGACATACATAGTGCACTAACAGGTATAAGATTGATCTGGTGAGTTTTGAACCTTTGGATTTGGTTCAAAACTTGCAAATGGTGAATTATTGTTACTTGATGTGCCAGGTGAAACTCCGGATGTCGAATCAGCACTAAAAGCTGTTTGAATTTTTGGACTTAGATTCGATGTTGCTGACGAACTTCCTTTGTAATATAAAGAAACATCTTGTTGCACACTTGAAGACTTCATTTTTATAATCTTTGTCAGCTCAAGCTCATGTGATTCAATCTTCTCGATGAATGTGCTAAGGTTGAATCCAACATACTCGAAATTGTTTTTTAACACCAACAAATAAGTACCCCATTGTTAGGATCTGAGTTTGGTTTTGATTGTGATTTTCGTTTGAATTAAGATGAAGATGAATGAGTTGTGCAGCGGAATTAAAATGGAAGCAAACTTTTCACAATCAAACAGGAGAATTGCTTTTAACATACAAGTTTAACATTGAACCGAATGATTGAATTTAATTTCAACAACGATTACAGTTTGCAAGTATGCAACAAACTCCCCCTCAGCCTGAGCTCACAATATTTGTACGTGCAGGAAGAAGATAGTGAAAGAGCTAAATAGAACAGTGTATGGTACTGTTCTATTTATAGGCACGAGCAAACCACTGAAGCATCTAAGCTGACGTCACCATGAAAGTGACATCTAACCTCCTAACAAACTCTAACCTCTGATCTATAAAACCTCTGCTATGCTAACTACTGCTATTACATTTCATTACATAAAGATAACTAAACTACTGCTGCATCCTTCCACTGATGTGAACCCAGCAGTACTTGTCATGATCAGCAGAGCTTGACTCAAGGCAGTAGATTGAGCAGTCGAGCTTTAATCTTCCATCTGTCTTTTACTTGATCAGCAGTTTGTAGGTCAGCAGTTTATACGATCAGTAGATAGGAGGTCAGCAGATGTTGAAACCACTTTCAAGGGGAGAGACTTGTATACATAACATCTGCTTATTCTGGATCCACTGTTCTGATCCAGTTTTGGCTTTAATTATCTGTTCCTTTGGTAGGGTTCAATCCCAACAATCTCCCCCTGGAACAGATAATGCCAAAACTCTTCATTATTAGTAGATCTTTATTGCCTCATCAGCAGTTCCCTTATTTGCCCTTTGAGTTGTAACTCAAAAGCTAAGGCATCTGTGTCATCATCATCCCTACTAAGTGGAAGATCAAGGAGATCCTGCAAATCTTCAAGACTTAGGCCAAGTGCTTGTTCCCTTGTTATTTTCTTCACTTCTCCACTAGACTTGAACATAGTCAGTACATGGGTCTGTTTTTCAGTTTCCCACTTTAGTACTTTAGAGCCTGGTGGGTTTCTTGGGAGATTTTTATTGGATGAGGTGTTTGGTGATGCAGGCCTTGTGATGACTGTTTGAGCAGTGTTTGCAGATTGATTCAGGCCAAGAGTTTCAGCTATCATTTCTTTAATACCTTCTTTTACAAACTCATCTCTTGCCATTAATTCATCCACTGTTTCAGTACCCAACTGTTTTTGTTGCCTTCTTTTAAAGATGGCTGCACCAGCTGGAGCAGTGGATCTCCTGATTTGCAGCTTTGGTGGTCTTTTTGAAACCACTGCTTCAGGATAGTCAGGCTTTTGTGGAGCATTAGGATCTGTCTTTCTCAATTTCTCCAAACTTTTGTAGGTAGCCCTGACTTTATCTTCTTTCCATCTCAACACTTGTTTCAAAGACCCATAATCAGCAGCAGCTAATTCCTCTTTCATTCTCCTCAGCTCTATCTTTTTATCAGGTACATTCTTTTTGAATTTTGCCCATTCTGGAGGAGTGTGCTTGACCTTATTCTTGATCATATCTTGAATCCAGGCTGCTTCTCTTTCAAGCTCAGGGATGGTCCACTCTTTGTACATGTGTTTTTCTCCTTTGTACCTCTTGGTTGCCATGATGCTTTCAATGTAGTCTTTTCTCAGAGTTTCATCTGCTCTCTCTGAGATTTGCTGACAAACATTTTTTGCAAACTGCTCTAAAGATCTGACTTGTGTGAGCAAGTATTGATAATTCTGCTGAATTTCTCTATCAGATTTCCCATGTGTATTTCTTTTTGAGATATCCTCTGCTTGCTGAGCCTTGATTTTCAAATATTCTTCAATATTGTTAGGCCTGGGATATCCTTCAACAGATGGCAACTTCCTTTTAGCAGGGTCATCCTCATAGAAGAAAGATTTGATCTCTTCTCTGACTGCTATAAGTTCAAGAGGGAATTGAACACCTGCAGGAGGTAAGGGCTTTTGAATTTGAGCTGATGAGAGAGGGTCAGGCTTGGGTATTGTAACAAGTGATAGAGATTTTGAAGATGTTGGTGGTGGTGATGGAGAATCATCATCTGGTATGAAAATCCTTCTCCTTTTTATTGTAGGAGAGGCAGATGATGTTTTGGGTGGATCAGTGGTGGTGTCTTTCATGGCAGTGGTTTGTGATTGACTAGCAGTTGTTGAAACAACTGGTGTTTCAACCACTGTTGTCATTACAACAGATGTTGTAACATCTGTTGTCTTCTGCTTTTTGGCAGGAGGCGATGGTGGTGATGTTGTTTTTGGTGGTGGTGGTAAGGCAGTGGTTGTGGTGTGTGTTGAAGTGGTGTGTGTTGAAGTGACAGCAGATGTTGAAACAACTGAAGTACCAGCAGATGTTGATACAGCAGGAGTTACAACAACTTTTTGGGTGGAGGTTTGATGTTGGGGGCTTTTGGACGGTGGTTTTGGAGTATGCTTTGTGAGTCTGGATGGTATGGATTTGGGTTCCCTCACTTTTCTAGTGGGATTTCTTTTTGGCCTAGGATTTTTAACATCCTTTGGCTCAGAACAACCCTGCGCATTCAGCTCCATGTAAGCTCTTTTCTCCTCATTCCATCTTGACATATCCTTTGCCTCTCTGTCCCTTTTTACACTTGCTATAGCTTCATCAAGTGCATTTTGGGTAACATCAACCTTTTTGCTACCATCTGGCAAAGGAATTTTTCTGGTCATAGCATCCCTTTCTGGTTCAATGTAAAGACCATCATCTATTCCATTCTTTTTCCACTCCTGAATTTTCTCCCCCTTTTTGGCATTATCTGGGGGTAATTGATCAATAAAGAGAACAGTTGGAGGAGCAGTGCCAGTGGTTTTCAATATGTGGGCCTTGATAGCCTTGATGTCTGCTTGTGTATTCTTGAACCTAGACTCCATTGTGTTTCTCAGCTCTTGTACATGTATTGCATGTTGCTGATCAGCCATTTGTTTTTGTTATTGGAGAAAAGGTTGAAATAGATTCCAGAGCTCATTTGCAGCAGATGCTTGTGGTGGAGCAGGTGCTTGAGGTGGAACAGCTGTGGATTGCACCTTTTGTACTTTTAACAACTGATGCAGCATTTCTTTAATTTCTGCAACAGAAGTATCCGGTTTTTCAACACGTTCCGTCAATTCCAGGTACTTTAAACCATCACCCAATTTAATGGGATCATCTGATTTCCCACTAGCAGTGGTTTTATCAGTGGTTGAGGTAGGGAGTGTACTCCAAACATTAACCACTGATGCCCCTTTTTCTTGGTACTGGGGTCTTCTTCCTTCAACACTTGACAGCCTTTTGATTATACCAGAGGGTAAAATAAACTCACTGGTGGATATCAGAGGTGCTATGGAAAGAATTGCCTCCAAGGAAGTCTTATTGATGTAACCACTGTCCAAATGTAAACCAGTGGGTTCAACATTTATAGTTGCTGCTTCACTTGGACTACCACCGAGAGTTACTTGTCACTCAAGGGGTGTAACCTCCACAGGTCTTGTTGGTGGGTTAGCTATGATTGATACATCAGACCTAGTCATTTGTTGAAGTATATTCTCATTGATAGGTGATTGAGAAGGACTGGTTTGTGCCTGGTTCAGATCAATAGCATCCAACAATAATTTAGTTGGTGGGGGAATTGTGGATGTGAGGTTAGGTGTAGAAAGAGAATTTTCCCCAGGCATTGGGCTGTGGATGATGGAAGCAAGTGATTCCAGAGCATCATATTGTGGAGTCCCTATGTGTACAACCTGTTCTTTTTGAGAAGAAACATGAGGAGTTTCGGTTATGGGTTGAGATATTTGTACCAACTACTGTGAGGAAGTAGCAGCAGTGGTTCCTTGTGACTTTTGTGTTGTCACTGGCAGTTGCTCTGGTATCTCATCCTCCAGAGTTGCCTTTTTGATAGGTTTGGGGGGGGGGGGGTTTGAGTTTTCTTTTTGTGTGGCTTTTTGGTGATTATAGGTGTGGGTTTCAAAGCAGTTGTTTTGCTACTTTGATCACCTTGAGCAGTGGGCTCAACAGCAGATACCTGAGGAGCAGTGGTAGCTGCTAAAATCTGCTCAGGCACCTCTGCTTGTGTTTTGCAAGGTGTTGACATTCTTGTAAAAGTTTCAGCAGTTAAGCTGTTTATTTGAAAAGATTCACCTTGTTTTATTGCAGCAGCATCATTCTTACCAAGTTTCTTTTCAAAATAGTAACTTAAAAATCTTGGAAAAAGTAAGAATGGCCTTTTATCAACATTTTTAACCAGATCATTAAAGATTTCCTGGGAGTAATTGAAATCTTCATCTTGAAGTATTGCATATCCCATATTTTGGATCTTTAATGGTATTTCATTAAAAGAGGTGGTTTTGTTTGAAACACACATAAGCAGAGTATGAAACAAAAATCTTGTTGCAGGTGGAAAATAACCTTTTTGTAAGGTATCCCTTTTTATTTGCTCTGCATAACCCCTTTCAAGGAAATCAGTTTTTAACTCATTTTTAGGAAAAGAAATTTTACCTTGCTGATCATTGAGTTCAAAGACTTCCGAGATGGATTGTGGGGTAATTTTGACAGCTTTACCCTTTAGAGAAGAGTTAATGGCTATGACAGTATTACCTTGTTTGTCAAGGGTTACATTTTTCCAGAACTCTCTTTGGGTCGCCAAGTAAATTGGTGCATCTGCTATTAACAAAGTTTTATACTTTGATGCAGCCATGATATCAATGATGGAGTCGAAGGTGTCAGTGGTTCCGTGTTTTGTGAGAAGACCCAGAAGGTTGTGAGAAGGTTTGTATGGGATTTCGATGGATGTAGCCTTTTGAGAGGCCTCTTGTGAAGATGATTTGGAAATGGGTTTTGCAGATGACTTCGATTTTGTCATTTTGGAGATGATGATTGAAGAAAGTTGTGAAGAAATTTGTGGGAATAGGATGAAAACTGCTTTGAGAAAGGAATTTTTAAGAATTCAATTCGACAGTAAAACCCTGTTTGGGGTTATGAAAGGGGTTTTATGGAGAAAAAGTGAATGCTGACGTGGCATTAGTTACAAAAGGTCTGACCGCTATGTACTGTCCACGTGCCAACCCTGATGAAATGAAGGACATTACTTTTATGAAAACTACTGATGAAGGGCAGTGGTTACAACGGTAACAAATGGAAGCAGTGGGTGATTTTCACTATCAGTAGATAGCACATCAGTGGATAAAACACTGATTTTGAGCATCAGTGCTTATCAGGAAATGAGAGAACAGGGGTTGACTTTCAGCAGTGGACAGACTTTGAAGTAGTGCAGACTTTTGAACAATCAGTGGTTATGACAGACTTTTAAGGATTTTAAAGAAAATTTCATTTTCCGCTATTTTTTAAGGATGGATTTTTGATTTTCTGAAAACATTTTAATGCTTTTATTCATAGAAAAACAAGATTTTGCTTGTTATTCCATGTTTAGCATGCCAATCCTAGAGACCAAGCTTTCAAAGGTAGATGTATCTAATGCTTTTGTGAGCACATTTTCCAGCTGGTCTTTAGTTGGAACATGATGCAGAGAAATCAAACATTTTTCATAGCAATCCCTCACAAAGTGATGTCTGATGTCGATGTGTTTGGTGGTTGAATGGGAAACTGGATTTTTGATGATATTTTCTGCTACCTGGCTATCCAACATGAGTGGTGTCTTTAAGGCAGTGATACCAAAATCCAATAACTGATTTTGAAGCCATAGGAGTTGGGCTGTACAGCTTGCAGCAGCAATGTATTCAACTTCAGCAGTGGATGTTGAAACATCTGCTTGCTTTTTGCTTTGCCATGAAACTAAGCAATCACCTAGAAACTGGCACCCTCCTGATGTGGACTTCCTTGTGGTGTTACATCCAGCAAAGTCACTGTCTGAAAATCCTGAAAGCTTGGTATTCCCATTAGCTGGATACTAGATACCAAGTGTGGGAGCACTTTTTATGTATCTGAATATCCTTTTTACAGCAATAAGGATGGATTTTCTAGGGGCTGATTGACTCCTTGCACAGACACATGTTGCAAACATGATGTCTGGTCTAGATGCAGTTAGGTACAAAAGAGACCCAATAATGCTTCTATATAGAGTTTGGTCAATCAGCTCATCCTTTTCATCAGACATGACTAGCTTATTTGTTGCCATGGGTGTGCTGCATGGTTTACAATCATTCATATCAAATTTGTTTAAAAGTTCTTTAGCATATTTGCTTTGATGAATGAATGTTCCATTTTGCATTTGCTGAACTTGGAGACCAAGAAAGCATTGCAGCTCACCCATTGCACTCATTTCAAACTCAGCTATCATGAGTTCCCTAAACTCTTCACACATCTTATTACATGTGCTTCCAAAAATAATGTCATCCACATAAATTTAGACAATCATTAAATCCTTTCCTCTCCATTTTAGAAACAATGTTTTATCAATGGTACCTCTTTTGAAACCATTTGAGAGTAGAAAGGTGGAAAGAGTTTCATACCAGGCCCTAGGTGCTTGTTTCATGCCGTACAAGGCTTTGTTTAACCTGTAGACATGATCTGGATAAAATGGATCCTCAAAACCTGGAGGTTGACAAACATACACCTCTTCTTGAATTGTACCATAGAGGAAAGCACTTTTGATATCCATTTGAAACACCTTCATGTTGTGGTTGACAGCAAAGGCCAGGAACAGTCTTATAGCTTCCAATCTTGCTACAGGGGCAAAAGTTTCATCATAATCAATCCCCTCTTCCTGTCTGTAACCTTGAACCACAAGCCTGGCTTTATTCTTGACAACAATGGCCCTTTCATCAGTTTTGTTTTTGAAGACCCACTTTGTGCCGATGGGACTTACATCTTTTGGCAGTGGTACAAGCTCCCATACTTGTTATCTTTTAAACTATTGGAGCTCTTCTTGCATGGCTTCTACCCAGCTGTTGTCTTTCAGTGCCTCTTAGTACTTGACTGGCTGATGGAGTGATAGAAAACCAGCAAAAAGATAAATGTTTTGGGTTTGGCTTCTTGTGAGCACCCCTTCATTGATGTTGCCAATGATTTGGTCAGGTGGATGAGATCGCAAGAAGATTAAATCTCCTTGGTATGGTATGATGGAATTTGTTGGTGAAGGCTGCAGATGTGTATCATCTGAGCTAACCACTGCTGGTGACTTTGATGATCCAGCAGTGGCTTCAAAAGGTGGTGGAATAGGAGGTAATGGAGTGAACACATGCTGACTTTTATCCACTATTTGGGGACTTTTGTCAGCAGTGTTTGATGATGTGGAAGCAGTGGTTGATGGGCTACTTTGGTCAACAATTGTTGAGGTAACAGTGGTTGAGCTTTGACAGCTGTTTTGTACAACTGATGCTTTTCCCATTGTGGCAGACTTTTGTTGAGGAATGATGATCTCATACCCATAGTCTGGTGATGAATCCTCTGATGGACCTGCACTGTTAGTCTTGACATCAGTATTTTCAAAAGTGAATTTATCAAGATCAAACAAATCTGCAGGATTTGCTGGGATTTTCATTGATGAAAGTTCATTGAACTTTACATTCAAAGTCTCCTCCACTGCTTTGGTCCATGTATTAAACACTTTGTAGGCCTTAGCAGTGGTTGAATATCCCAGGTGATAACCACAATCTATTTTGGCTGCAAATTTTGAGATAGAATCTTTTAAATTCAAAATAAAGCATGGGCAGCCAAATACTTTGAAATATGAGATCAGTGGTTTGATTTTATACAGAATTTCATAAGCAGTCTTTTTGTGCCTGGGGTTTATTAAAACTCTGTTTTGGACATAGCAAGCAGTGTTTACTGCCTCTGCCCAAAAAGTTAATGGCAAACCTGAATCAGCAAGTATGGTCCTAGCTGCTTCAATCAGTGTCCTGTTCTTTCTTTCTACTAGCCCATTTTGTTCTGGTATTCTGGGGATACTGTACTGCCTTACAATCCCTTTCTTCACACAGAAGGCATCCAACTCCTTATTTTTGAATTATGTGCCATTGTCACTCCTGAAGACTTTTACTGGAAGGTCAAATTGCTTTTCAACCTGTGTCACAAAGTCTTGCAAAATGCCTGCAGTCTCATCTTTTGAGTGTAAAAATAAAGACCATGTAAACCTAGAAAAGTCATCAATAATAACCAAACAATATCTCTTCTTCTTGAGACTCATGACTTGAACTGGGCCAAACAAATCCATGTGCAGCATCTGCAAACACTGGGTTGTTTTGGACTCTTCAATGGACTTAAAGGAGCTTTTATGTTGTTTTCCTTTTAAATAGGAAACACAATGCTCAGGACATGAAAACAATTTTTGTGGTAAGCCTCTTACAAGGCCATTTTTTGAAATTTCAGTGATTGTCTTCAGATTTGTGTGTCCCAATCTTCTGTGCCAAAGTTCTGTCTCTTTGTTAGAGGCAGCAACATAAACATTGCCACTTCTTTGAGCAACAAGTTTAGTTTTTCCATTCTTTATTATTTCTTCAATCTTTTTGACCATTTCTGGTCCAACAATCCTACAACAATCTTTTGTGAAGAATGACCCAAACCCTTTGTCACTCATTTGGGACACACTCAGAAGGTTGAATTTTAGATTGTCTATTAGATTGACATTTTCAAACTTAATATTACCAGACTGAACAGTACCAGACCCTAGAACCTTTCCTTTACTATTATTGCCAAAGGATATATCACCCCCTCCATGAGTTTTGAAATCCTTGAGAAGGGCTCTACATCCTGTCATGTGCCTGGAGCCTCCACTATCTATATACCTAAGACTATCTAAGCATGCAGAAGCTCCCTGCACATGAAGTAAAGGATTAGTTCATTAAGGTCTCCAAAGCCAATATGGCTTTGGATGGGGTATCAGCAGTGTCTAGGTTAAGTTCAGATGGATGGGTAGTGGTCAGATCAGGTGTTTGGACATTTTTGGTGCATATTTTCTCTAACCACTGTTGGGGGTCTTGCCCAATCATCTGTTGGTACCCAAAGGGATTCCGGTTCACTCTTGGTTTTGAGGGCCTTTTGTAAGCCTCATAAACGTGTGGAACCCTAGGGTATGGTGGTTGTCCCTTACCTCTTCTATATTGATTGGCAGGGGGTGCATCAGTAACCTGAACATCTCTTTTAACAGATGTTTGGTTCAGCTGTTTGGACTGGCACAAACAGTGGTTGATTCTTGGTGAATTTGACAGATGATGTTGATGAACTCAAGGATGTTTTTGCAGTGTACTCATTCCTTTTGACATTAAATTTCTTGAGATACACACATTCTTGAGTTTTGTGGTTTGGTTTACCATAGATGGTGCAGCTTTCAGCAGGGACAATGACACTTGTTTTGTTTAAATCATATGCTTTTAAATGGAAAGAGTCTTTTGTCAGATGATTCCTTTTTTCACAAAATTCACAAAACAGGTTTTTGATCTTTTCTCTCTTCTTTCTCTTTTCAGACTCCTTTGCAACAGAGTTTTTAACCTCTGTTGGGATGTCCTTGAGAGGGATGACTTTTGCTTTTGGAGCTTTAACACCATCAGTGGTTGTGAAATCCATGGGTTTAAAATTTTCAAGAATGTCACACTCATCAGACCATGTGGGTTTAAATTGGTATTTCTCAATTTCCTCAAAAGTTGAGGATCCCACTGGTCTCTCAAGTGTGATTTTGTTACCAAGTTTATCAGTGATTTTCACTTCTTGGCCATTCTTGTTTGTGGGGATGAATTCAATGGATTCATCAGTTGTTTGAACAGATTTTTCAAAAGTAGTGTTTTCAACTTCATCATGTTTTCTAAAACCAATACCAAATTTCACATTGCTTTTGATCTGTTTTTCCAACAAGAGTTCATAGCCTTTGCATGATTCCACCCATTTCTCACATGTGACTTGGGTGGACTCCAACTCCTTTTTGCAAACATGATATTTTTCTATCATGGTTTGGAGTTGGGTTTTGGTAATGCTTTGTTCTTCTTTGAGACTGCTGATTTCTTTATCTTTTTCAGCCAATTTGTTTCTAAGTTCTTTTAATGACTTTTCAAATTTGACTTCATCAGATAAGACTTTATCCCTAAGGTTTTCATTTACCTCTTTGATGTTAGCAAATGCAATAATGCATTGATCTGAACACAGTTTTTCAAGAACTTGAGGTGTTACCTTAGCAGCAGCCATCATGGCACAATCACATTTATAATCACCTTCTTCATCAGCTCTATCTTCTTTCTCACCTGCTTTCTTCTCTTCCTTTTCTTCTTTGGCTTCTTCGGACCAGGGGTCAGACAGTGGTTCAATCAGGGTTTCTGAATTTTCTCCCAGCAGTAGTTCACCAGTAGCTGCATTAACCACTGCTTCAGTCACTTCATCCACTGTTTCATCACTTAGCTGTTCACCTTCAGTCTCTACCCCTTCTGGTATTGACTCTAATGCCATCAAACAGAATTCATCATTAGAAGGATCATTAAAAGCATTGAGTGCAAAATTTTCATCACCAAGCTCATCAGGCATGCTGCTCCAGTCAACAAAGCCTTGAGTGAAAAAGCTTTGCTGATCTGGTTGTGTTACTGTTGGAGCAGCTGGTTGAGGTGCAACAGGTTGCACTTGTGCCTGAGGGACAGGGGTTTGAACATACTGAATTTGTGGAACAGTGGTTTGAACATAATGCACATGCACAGGGGTTGCAGCATAGTGAGCAGTGTTAACATGGGCAGCAGGGGTATATTGGGTATAGTGCACAGTGATTTGTTGTTGTGGTCTAGGGTTTGAGCTAGGATGAGTGATTATGGGACCAGTGGTTTGACTCCTGCATTCCCTAGCAAAATGACCTAGCCTATTGCACTTATAGCACTTAATTTTTGACTTATCCAACCCCACTTTTAATTCCCATGTAACCCTGGGAATTTTCTCCATGTTCTTTTGTAGAATTTGCTTGTTCTTACACTAAGCAAAGCCAATTGATGCAGAATGTCCATCTCTTCTAAGTCAGTGGGATCAAAGTGTTGCAAATCATTGAGTTCAAAACACAAGTTATCTGACATCTGGTTTTCACAATTTGCAGTGAAAGCATAATTGGCAGAGTGAGAATCAGGGTTGTTGAAATTTCCACCAGCAGTTATATCAATAAAATGATCATAACCCTGATCCTTACTATTGCTACCAGATTCTTCCTGACCAAACAGAGCTGTGCTGCCAAATGAATAATCATCAGCAACTTTGCCAGACTCTTGCAACTTCTTTTTCTGGTTTAACTCCCTTTCATAGGTCAGGAGTCTACCATGAAGTTGGGTCAGGGTCAGATCTTTGAACTCAGCAGAGTTTCTAGTCACAAATGCAATTGTGTCCCATTTATCAGGTAGTGATCTAAGAAACCTACTATTTTGTGTTGATTTTGGAATTTCAACTTTAACAAGTCTTAGCTTACTGATGAGACAACTAAAACGTTCAAACTGTTGGGTCAATGATTCACCCTTAATGTGACAGAAGGTTTCATACTGCTGATTCAGAATTTCCCTATTGTTCTCAATTACCTCTTCAGTTCCCCCAAATTGTTCCTTAAGTGCATCCCATAATTCTTTGGCACTGTTACAATGTAACAGTCCCTCATAGATCTCATTGGGTAATGCAGATGCTATGATGCTAAATGCTTTGGCATCGAGTTCGAACTTTTGAAAATCAGTTTCAGTATAGTTTTCAGATGGTTTAGGTATGAACTTCTTTGCATCCTCAGCACTTGGCACCATAGGAACATGGGGACCAAAAACAACAGACCTCCAACATCCAGTGTTCTGTTGAGCAAGGATGTGACCCATCCTTCTCTGCCAGATGTTGTATTCATTACGTTTAAGCATAGGTGGTTTGAAAAGAGAGCCAATGTTATTCTTATCATCTTGTGATTGTGACGTCATCCTGGTTGTTTTACAGGTACTGATTAATCAACTTTGATGGTGATTAAACCTTACTCTGTTTTTCAACAAAACGAACAAACTATCAGTATCAATGATTATGAGCTGAACTATTTATGTCAAAATGATTGTTAAATCAAATTTGCCTGTCCAAGCTCTGATACCAATTGTTAGGATCTGAGTTTGGTTTTGATTGTGATTTTCGTTTGAATTAAGATGAAGATGAATGAGTTGTGCAGCGGAATTAAAATGGAAGCAAACTTTTCACAATCAAACAGGAGAATTGCTTTTAATATACAAGTTTAACATTGAACCGAATGATTGAATTTAATTTCAACAACGATTACAATTTGCAAGTATGCAACAAACTCCCCCTCAGCCGGAGCTCACAGTATTTGTTCGTGCAGGAAGAAGATAGTGAAAGAGCTAAATAGAACAGTGCATGGTACTGTTCTATTTATAGGCACGAGCAAACCACTAAAGCATCTAAGCTGACGTCACCATGAAAGTGACATCGAACCTCCTAACAAACTCTAACCTCTGATCTATACAACCTCTGCTATGCTAACTACTGCTATTACATTTCATTACATAAAGATAACTAAACTACTGCTGCATCCTTCCACTGATGTGAACCCAGCAGTACTTGTCATGATCAGCAGAGCTTGACTCAAGGTAGTAGATTGAGCAGCAGAGCTTTAATCTTCCATCAGTCTTTTACTTGATCAGCAGTTTGTACGATCAGTAGATAGGAGGTCAGCAGATGTTGAAACCACTTTCAAGGGGAGAGACTTGTATACATAACATCTGCTTATTCTGGATCCACTGCTCTGATCCAGTTTTGGCTTTAATTATCTGTTCCTTTGGTAGGTTTCAATCCCAACACCCATTCATCGTACGGCAAAGTATCCGCTAGCTTATCAACCCATTCTTCATCCGTTTTGGTTATGTTCAATCTCTTCATCTCAACAACCAGATGACAATATCTCTCAATCAACTGTTTTGTTGTCTCACCCTTTATACCCGTGAAAATATCAAACTCTTTCTTCAGCAAAGCAATTTTGCTTTTTATCATAGACACACTTCAAAGAAACTTTACTTTCAACGCATTCCAGACAGACTGTGAGGTATCTTGATGTTGTAACAAAATTAGAATTTCCTCTTTGATAGCTTGTTGCAGAATACTCATCATTTTCTGTTTTGCTTTGAAACCTTCTTGCTCAAGCGGAGTTAGACTGCTAATTGTCTTTTCAATACCTGCTACATTAACCGGAGGTACATACTTAGACTCTATTTTCATCCAACACTCGAAATGGTTGGCTTGCACCTAAGTCTTAAACCTTTCTGACCATCCAGCATACTCATCAATGTTCATCAACTTCGGCGGTTTCTGCATTGTACCGAGTTCATTTTCCATGTTCACATTTTGCACGATACTGGCTGGAGATTGAACTGCTATCATTCCCCCACCGTAAAACAAGTTGTAAAACTCTTGGTTATCCATTTATATGAAAACAGTTTTGAAAAATTTTCAAGTTTTTGAAAACAATCACTTTCAAGTGAAATGGCTTCTACACACGAAATGAACTTTCGAACGAAATCACACAAACGAAATGGACTTCAAGCGAAATCAAGTTTTATACGAAATCAACTTTTCAAACGAAAACAACTTTCAAACGCAATGAAACTTTCAAGCGAAATGAAGTGTCATTTCGTGCGAAATCAGCAAAAACTTTCTTTTCGTGCGAAATACTCAAGCGGAATGACTTTTCAAAAGAAAAGGTTCATGTCGCGCGAAATGAACAAATGATTTCAAGCGAAATAGCAACTTTTCACACTAAATAGCTCATTTCGTACGAAATAAACTCAATTTTTCAAGCGAAATACTGCTCGTTCACACGAAATCTAGTTTTTGGCCCATTTTTATCAGTTTTAGTCCGAATTTTGGTCTGATTCTTTCAAGGATTTGTTAAAACAGTATTTTACACGTTATATCAAAAGATCAGTCCATTTTGTCTGTGAACTTGTCCAGAAATCCAAGAATGAGTAGAAAAACAGAATTCTAAGCACTGATTCAAATGAATTGACTAATCCTGAGCTCTGATACCACTTGTAGGATCGTTTTGTGACCTATATGAGTCGTTCAGAGTCAAAACTAAGCTGTTTGAAAGGCGGAAACAGTCAAACAACTGAGAATTAGTGATAGAATGGTGTAGAAACAGAGATTTATATTTAATACAGGTTTTTCATTGATATTCAACTTGTTTACACGGTGAAAATTGGGCAGCAGTTCGTTACACGGTCACCTTATTTCGTACCAAATGAAAAACCAACATCTCCTATTTATAGGCAGATGATTTCACACGAAATAGCAACATGCCATTTCGTATGAAATAACAAACTTTGATTTCGTACGAAATAGCCAAATGCTATTTCGTGCGAAATGACTTTCAAAACACATAAAATTACATATTTGACACTTTTAACCCTAATACAAGCTACCGACATGACCTAGACTGTAGACGTAGGCTATAGACATTATGCACCAACAAAAAGCTGCTTCCAAAAGGTTGTTAAGTATTTTCGCTCGACGATTCCATTCTTGGGTGGTTGGTTTGGCCCTTGTTCCTGTAACTCGAATCCTAGCACGGTATATCCCATTTTAGTTTTACACCATTGTGAACTTTATGCCTTTTTTACTCTCTGATCAAGGTTTTCGGCATTGAAAAATCTTCGTAAACTAAATTGAACGTGTATATGTTCACATTTAATAGATATATGATCAAGAAAATCAAGAGCAATGGTGATATATATGCGGATTAGACACCAAAAATATAAACACTCAAAAAATGGCTACAATTTAAGGAATGTGTTTAGTGACGGCATCGGATTCCTAATTGATGGAGAAAGGTCTGGTGGCAAGAAAAGCTGCTTCATGGAGGTTGTCAAGTGTTTTCGCTCGACGATTCCATTCTTGGGTGGTTGGTTTGGCCCTTGTTCCTGTAACTCGAATCCTAGCCCGGTATATCCCATTTTAGTTTTACATCATTGTGAACCTTACGCCTTTTTTACTCTCTGATTGAGGTTCTCGGCATTGAAAAATCTTCGTAAACTAAATCACACGTGTATATGTTGACATTTAAGAGATAAAAAGTCAAGAAAATCAAGAGTAATGGTGATATATATGCGGATTATACACCGAAAAATAAACACTAAAAAATAGCTATAATTTAAGGAATGTGTTTAGTGACGGCATCGGATTCCTAATTGATGGAGAAAGGTCTGATGGCAAGAAAAGCTGCTTCCAGGAGGTTGTCAAGTGTTTTCGCTCGACAATTCCATTCTTGGGTGGTTGGTTTGGCCCGTCTTCCTGTAACTCGAATCCAAGCCCGGTATATCCCATTTTCGTTTTACACCATTGTAAACCTAACGCCTTTTTTACTCTCTGATCGAGTTTCTCGGCATTAAAAAATCTTCGTAAACTAAATCACATGTGTATATGTTAACATTTAAGAGATATACAGTCAAGAAAATCAAGAGCAATGGTTATATATATATGCAGATTAGACACACAAAAAAAACACTAAAAAATGGCTACAATTTAAGAAATTTGTTTAGTGACGGCATCAGATTCCTAATTGATGGAGAAAGGTCTGGTGGCAAGAAAAGTTGTTTCCAGGAGGTTGTCAAGTATTTTCGCTCGATGATTCCATTCTTGGGTGGTTGATTTGGCCCTTGTTCCTGTAACTCGAATCCTAGCCCGGTATATCCAATTTTAGTATTACACCATTGTTAACCTAACGCCTTTTTTACTCTCTAATCGAATTTCTCGGCATTGAAAAATCTTCGTAAACTAAATCACACGTGTATATGTTGACATTTAAGAGATATATAGTCAAGAAAATCAAGAGCGATGGTGATATATATATGCGGATTAGACACCAAAATATAAACACTCAAAAAATGGCTACAATTTAAGGAATGTGTTTAGTGACGGCATCAGATTCCTAATTGATGGAGAAAGTTCTGGTGGCAAGAAAAGCTGCTTTCAGGAGGTTGTCAAGTGTTTTCGCTCGACGATTCCATTCTTGGGTGGTTGGTTTTGCCCTTGTTCCTGCAACTCGAATCCTAGCCCGGTATATCCCATTTTAGTTTTACACCATTGTGAACCTTAAGTCTATTTTACTCTCTGATCGAGGTTCTCGGCATTGAAAAATCTTCGTAAACTAAATCACACGTGTATATGTTGACATTTAAGAGATAAATAGTCAAGAAAATCAAGAGCAATGGTGATATATATTCGGATTATACACCGAAAAATAAACACTTAAAAAATGGCTACAATTTAAGGAATGTGTTTAGTGACGGCATCAGATTCCTAATTGATGGAGAAAGGTCTGGTGGCAAGAAAAGCTGTTTCCAGGAGGTTATCAAGTGTTTTCGCTCGACGATTCCATTCTTGGGTGGTTGGTTTGGCCGTTGTTCCTGTAACTCGAATCCTAGCCCGGTATATCCCATTTTAGTTTTACACCATTGTTAACCTAACGCCTTTTTACTCTCTGATCGAAGTTTTCGGCATTGAAAAATCTTCGTAAACTAAATCACACGTGTATATGTTGACATTTAAGAGATATACAGTCAAGAAAATCAAGAGCAATGGTTATATATATGCGGATTAGACACCAAAAAATAAACACTAAAAAAATGGCTACAATTTAAAGAATGTGTTTAGTGACGGCATCAGATTCCAAATTGATGTAGAAAGGTCTGGTGACAAGAAAAAGGTGCTTCTAGGAGGTTGTCAAGTGTTTTAGTTCGACAATTTCATTCTTGGGTGTTTGGTTTGGCCCTTGTTCCTGTAACTCGAATCCTAACCCGGCATATCCCATTTTACTTTTACACCATTGTGAACCTTACGCCTTTTTTAATCTCTTATCGAGGTTCTCGGCATTGAAAAATCTTCGTAAACTAAATCACACGTGTATATGTTGACATCTAAGAGATATACAATCAAGAAAATTAACGCCTTTTTTACTCTCTGATCGAATTTCTCGGCATTGAAATATCTTCGTAAACTAAATCACACGTGTATATGTTGACATTTAAGAGATATATAGTCAAGAAAATCAAGAGCAATGGTGATATATATATATGCGGATTAGACACCAAAATATAAACATTCCAAAAATGGCTACAATTTAAGGAATGTGTTTAGTGACGGCATCAGATTCCTAATTGATGGAGAAAGTTCTGGTGGCAAGAAAAGCTGCTTTCAGGAGGTTGTCAAGTGTTTCCGCTCGACGATTCCATTCTTGGGTGGTTGGTTTGGCCCTTGTTCCTGTAACTCGAATCCTAGCACGGTATATCCCATTTTAGTTTTACAACATTGTAAACCTTACGCCTTTCTTACTCTCTAATCGAGGTTCTCGGGATTTAAAAATCTTCGTAAACTAAATCACACGTGTATATGTTGACATTTAGGAGATATACAGTCAAGAAAATCAAGAGCAATGGTGATTATTTATGCGGATTAGACACCAAAAAATTAACACTAAAAAAATGGCTGCAATTTAAGGAATGTGTTTAGTGACAGCATCAGATTCCTAATACATGGAGAAAAGTCTGGTGGCAAGAAAAGCTGCTTGCAGGAGGTTATCAAGTGTTTTCGTTCGACGATTCCATTCTTGGGTGGTTGGTTTGGCCCTTGTTCCTGGAACTCGAATCCTAGCCCAGTATATCCCATTTTTGTTTTACACCATTGTCAACCTTACGCCTTTTTTACTCACTGATCGAGGTTCTTAGCATTGAAAAATCTTCGTAAACTAAATCACACGTGTATATGTTGACATTTAAGAAATATACAGTCAAGAAAATCAAGAGAAATGGTGATATATATGCGGATTAGACACCAAAAAAATAAACACTCAAAAATGGCTACAATTTAAGGAACGTGTTTAGTGACGATATCTGATTCCTAATTGATGGAGAAAGGTCTGGTGGCAAGAAAAGCTGCTTCCAGGAGGTTGTCAAGTGTTTTCGCTCGACGATTCCATTCTTGGGTGGTTGGTTTGGCCCTTGTTCCTGAAACTCGAATCCTAGCCCGGTATATCCCATTTTAGTTTTACACCATTGTGAACCTTACGCCTTTTTTACTCTCTGGTTGAGGTTCTCGGCATTGAAAAATCTTCGTAAACTAAATCACACGTGTATAAGTTGATATTTAAGAGATATACAGTCAAGAAAATCAAGAGCAATGGTGATATATATGTGGATTACACACCAAAAAATAAACACCCAAAAAATGGCTACAATTTAAGGAATGTGTTTAGTGACGTCATCAGATTCTTAATTGATAGAGAAAGGTCTGGTGGCAAGAAAAGCTGCTTCCAGGAGGTTGTCAAGTGTTTTCGCTCGACAATTCCATTCTTAGGTGGTTGGTTTGGCACTTGTTCCTGTAACTCGAATCCTAACCCGGTATATCCCATTTTACTTTTACACCATTATGAACCATACGCCTTTTTTACTCTCTGATCGAGGTTCTCGGCATTGAAAAATCTTCGTAAACTAAATCAAATGTGTATATGTTGACATTCAAGAGTTATACAGTCAAGAAAATTAAGAGCAATGGTGATATATATGCGGATTAGACATAAAAAAATAAACACTCGAAAAATGGCTACAATTTAAGGAAGGTGTTTATTGACGGCATCAGATTCCTAATTGATGGAGAATTGTCTGGTGGCAAGAAAAGCTGCTTCCAGGAGGTTATCAAGTGTTTGCGCTCGACGATTCCATTCTTGGGTGGTTGGTTTGGCCCTTGTTCCGGTAACTCGAATCGTAGCCTGGTATATCCCATTTTTGGTTTACACCATTGTGAACCTTACGCCTTTTTTACTCTCTGATCGAGGTTCTCGGCATTGAAAAATCTTCGTAAACTAAATCACACGTGTATATGGTTACATTTAAGAAATATACATTCAAGAAAATATAGAGCAATGGTGATATATTTGCGGATTAGACAACAAAAAATAAACACTCAAAAAATGGCTACAATTTAAGGAATGTGTTTAGTGACGACATCTGATTCCTAATTGATGGAGAAAGGTCTGGTGGCAAGAAAAGCTGCTTCCAGGAGGTTGTCAAGTGTTTTCGTTCGACGATTCCGTTCTTGGGTGGTTGGTTTGGCCCTTGTTCCTGTAACTCGAATCCACGCCCGGTATATCCCATTTTAGTTTTAAACCATTGTGAACATTACGCCTTTATTATTCTCTGGTTGAGGTTCTCGGCATTGAAAAATCTTTGTAAACTAAATCACACGTGTATAAGTTGACATTTAAGAGAGATACTGTCAAGAAAATTAAGAGCAATGGTGATATATATGCGGATTATACACCAAAAAATAAACACTCAACAAATGGCTACAATTTAAGGAATGTGTTTAGTGACAACATCGGATTCCTAATTGATGGAGAAAGGTCTGGTGGCAAGAAAAGCTGCTTCCAGGAGGTTGTCAAGTGTTTTCACTCGACGATTCCATACTTGGGTGGTTGGTTTGGCCCTTGTTCCTGTAACTCGAATCCTATCCCAGTATATCCCATTTTAGTTTTACACCATTGTGAACCTTACGCCTTTTTTTTACTCTCGGATCAAGGTTCTCGGCATTGAAAAATCTACATAAACTAAATCACACGTGTATATGTTGACATTTAAGAGATATACAGTTAAGAAAATCAGGAGCAATGGAGATATATTTGACACCAAAAAATAAACACTCAACAAATGGCCACAATTTAAGGAATGTGTTTAGTGACAACATCAGATTCCTAATTGATGGAGAAAGGTCTGGTGGCAAGAAAAGCTGCTTCCAGGAGGTTGTCAAGTGTTTTCGCTCGACGATTCCATACTTGGGTGGTCGGATTGGCCCTTGTTCCTGTAACTCGAATCCTAGCCCGGTATATCCCATTTTAGTTTTACACCATTATGAACCTTACGCCTTTTTTACTCTCTGACCGAGGTTCTCGGCATTGAAAAATCTTTGCAAACTAAATCACACATGTATATGTTGACATTTAAGAGATATACAGTCAAGAAAATCAAGAGCAATGGTGATATGTATGCGCATTAGACACCAAAAAATTAACACTCAAAAAATGGCAACAATTTACGGAATGTGTTTAGTGACGGCATCAGCTTCCGAATTGATGGAGAATGGTCTGGTGGCAAGAAAAGCTGCTTCGAGGAGGTTTTCAAGTGTTTTCGCTCGACGATTCCATTCTTGGGTGGTTGGTTTGGCCCTTTTTCCTGTAACTCGAATCCCAGCCCGGTAGATCCCATTTTTGTTTTACACCATTGTGAACCTTACGCCTTTTTTACTCTCTGATCGAGGTTTTCAGTATTGAAAAATCTTCGTAAGCTAAATCACACGTTTATATGTTGACATTTAAGAAATATACAGTCAAGAAAATCAAGAGCAATGGTGATATATATGCGGATTAGACACCAAAAAATAAACACTCAAAAAATGGCTACAATTTAAGGAATGTGTTTAGTGACAACATCAGATTCCTAGTTGATGCAGAACAGTCTGGTGGCAAGAAAAGCTGCTTCCAGGAGGTTATCAAGTGTTTTCGCTCGACGATTCCATTCTTGGGTGGTTGGTTTGGCCCTTGTTCCTGTAACTCGAATCCTAGCCCGGTATATCCCATTTAAGTTTTACACCATTGTGAACCTTACGCTTTTTTACTCTCTGATCGAGGTTCTCGGCATTGAAAAATTTTCGTAAACTAAATCACACGTGTAGATATTGACATTTGTGAGATATACAGTCAAGAAAATCAAGAGCAATGGTGATATATATGCGGATTAGACACCAAAAAATAAACAATAAAAAAATTGGCTACAATTTAAGGAATGTGTTTAGTAACGGCATCAGATTCCTAATAGATGGAGAAAGGTCTGGTGGAAAGAAAAGCTGCTTCCAGGAGGTTGTCAAGTGTTTTCGCTCGACGATTCTATTCTTGGGTGGTTGGTTTGGCCCTTTTTCATGTAACTCGAATCCTAGCCCGGTATATCTCATTTTAGTTTTACACCATTGTGAACCTTACGCCTTGTTTACTCTCTGGTCGAGAATCTGGGCATTGAAAAATCTTTGTAAACTAAATCACATGTTTATAAGTTGACATTTATGAGATATACAGTCAAGAAAATCAAGAGCAATGGTGATATATATGCGGATTATACACCAAAAAATAAACACTCAAAAAATGGCTACAATTTAAGGAATGTGTTTAGTGACGGCATCAGATTCCCAATTGATGGAGAAAGGTCTGGTTGCAAGAAAAGCGGCTTCCAGGAGGTTGTCAAGTGTTTTCGCTCGACGATTCCATACTTGGGTGGTTGTATTGGCCCTTATTCCTGTAACTCGAATCCTAGCCCGGTATATCCAATTTTAGTTTTACACCATTGTGAACCTTACACCTTTTTTACACTCTGGTCCTGGTTCTCGGGATTGAAAAATATTCGTAAACTAAATCACACGTTTATATGTTGACATTTAAGATATATACAGTCAAGAAAATCAAGAGAAATGGTGATATATATGTGGATTAGACACCAAAAAATAAACAATCAAAAAATGACTACAATTTAAGGAATGCGTTTAGTGACGGCATCAGATTCCTAATAGATAGAGAAAGGTTGGCTGGCAAGAAAAGCTGATTTTAGGAGGTTGAAAAGTGTTTTCACTCGACGATTCCATTCTTGGGTGGTTGGTATGGCCCTTGTTCCTGTAACTTGAATCTTCGCCCGGTATATCACATTTTAGTTTTACACCATTGTGAACCTTACGCCTTTTTACTCTCTGGTCGAGGTTCTAGGCATTGAAAAATCTTCGTAAACTAAATCACACGTGTATATGTTGACATATAAGAGATATAGAGTCAAGAAAATCAAGAGCAATGGTGATATATATGCGGATTAGACACCAAAAAATAAACACTCAAAAAAAGGCTACAATTTAAGGAATGTGTTTAGTGACGGCATTAGATTCCTAATTGATGGAGAAAGGCCTGGTAGCAAGAAAAACTGCTTCCAGGAGGTTGACAAGTTTTTTCGCTCGACGATTCCATTCTTGGGTGGTTGGTTTGGCCCTTGTTCCTGTAACTCGAATCCTAGCCCGGTATATCCCATTTTAGTTTTACACCATTGTGAACCTTACGCCTTTTTTACTCTCTGATATAGATTCTCGGCATTGAAAAATCTTCGTAAACTAAATCATACGTGTATATGTTGACATTTAATAGATATACAGTCAAGAAAATCAAGAGCAATCGTGATATATATGCGGATTAGACACCAAAAAATAAACACTAAAAAAATGGCTATAATTTCAGGAATGTGTTTAGTGACGGCATCATATTCCTAATTGATGGAGATAGGTCTGGTGGCAAGAAAAGCTGCTTCCTGGAGGTTGTCAAGTGTTTTCTCTCGAGGATTCCATTCTTGGGTGGTTGGTTTGGCCATTGTTCCTCTAACTCGAATCCTAGCCCGGTATATCCCATTTTAGTTTTACATAATTTTGAACCTTACGCCTTTTTTACTCTCTGATCGAGGTTCTCGGCATTGAAAAATCTCCGTAAACTAAATCACACGTGTATATGTTGACATTTAAGAAAGATACAGTCAAGAAAATCAAAAGCAATGGTGATATATATTCAGATTAGGCACCAAAAAATAAACACTAAAAAAATGGCTACAATTTAAGGAATGCGTTTAGTGACTGCATCAGATTCCTAATTGATGGAGAAAGGTCTGGTGGCAAGAAAAGCTGCTTCCTGGAGGTTGTCAAGTGTTTTCGCTCGACGATTCCATTCTTGGGTGGTTGGTTTTGCCCTTGTTCTTGTAACTCAAATCCTAGCCCGGTATATCCCATTTTAGTTTTACACTATTGTGAACCTTACACCTTTTTTACTCTCTGATCGAGGTTCTCGGTATTGATAAATCTTCGTAAACTAAATCATATGTGTATATGTTGACATTTAAGAGATATACAGTCAAGAAAATCGTTTTTGTAACTCAAAACATTTGTTTTTGTAAACCCAGATCGTAAATCGTTTTTGTAATAAAACTCGAATGGTTTATATTGTTAGAAAAACCTTGTTATATAACTTCGTTTTAATAACATTTGACTAAGTGATCTAGATAACGCAATGTTATATAATGTGTTAAAAGCACTTATATATAGGAAGTACCAGAGGCGTATCCACCATGCTTTTATCACATTACACCCGCCCCGTTACCTAATCACTTCCCTAACCCAATGGTTCAAAAAGTTCAAATAGTTCACATAGATCAAATAGTTCCAATGGTTCAAACAGTTCTGATAATTCACATAAATCAAATAGTTCCAATGGTTCAAACAGTTCAAATAGTTCACCTAAATTAATAGCTCCAAATGGTTCAAAGAGTTCAAATAGTTCAGATAAATCAACAGCTCCAAATGGTTCAAGCACTTCCATTAGTTCAGATAGTTTAATATAAACCATAGTATTTGTTTAGAAAACTCAAAATCGTTTAGCACATATGAATCACCCCAAAATAGTTTAAAACGGTAAAAGAGGGGAACTATGTACTCACTTGAGAATGCTTAGAAGTCTTTGAATAACAACTAAGCAATGCTAGAGGGATCACGGAATCAATCGGCACCTAATACGGGTAACTATGTTAATAAACCGGACCTAAATCGGAAGATCAGATAAAATGAGGTCTTGTAAACCAAATGAGTGTTGGAACTCATATAATATGGTTTAACAAAGCCTACATTCTAAATCAGAACCTATCCTAAGTGCTTATGACCCATTACGACCCGTTTAGGTAGTTTACGCTACTTTAACGCGTCGTTTGCGTAAAGCGCGTTTGGACCGCCTAACTAGTCTTATGACAAGTATTATATTCCTTAAAAAGTCTAATAATGTTGCCTAATCAGTTTAGATGTCAAAATTTAAGTTACATATGCTTAGAATGAATTTATGTGCAAAAAGGGCATTTTGGTCATTTTCCTAATGCATATAAACTACCTATCATACAACTATCTAAACGAAGTGACCATAAGGTATAACCTCGGAAGGTTATTCCCTATACAACTATGGTCACAAAATATGCTTGGTCGGATCCTAATGATCGACCAAACGGGCTGAGTTCGAAAGTCTAGGCGATTGTTTAGACCGGTTGACTTACGACTCTATACAAGCACTAGACTAAAAGTGACGAGTTAAACATGTTTAACTAAGTTAGAAAATGGGTTTTGATATCAAAACAAAGGGTATTGATACCCAAGAATAGTTTGGTTGCAAAATACGCATAAATACGCATTTTGACCGAAACTATGACTCGTCACAACGTCTAATCACCGTGGTAATAAGTAGGTATAGTTACAAGGGACTATAACCATCGTGATTACGCTCACGTTGCAAAGTTCAAACGAACTTTGTGTTGACCATTGACTGGTCAAAGTAGAAAGTCAAACACTGTTTGACTTTTACGCTTAAAAACGCATAACAGCACGAAAGAAACTTACAAAGGGTCCAAGCAATGAAGAATTGAATAAAAAATACTCAGGTATGAAGCATAAGCTTCAACTTAGAGCAGAAATGATTCAATTGTGAGTTGCAAGAATGAAAGGTGGTGGGTATTTATAGTATTCCCACAACCGTTAGGATCGTTCCTCGCAATTCGTGGTTCAATCTTGGCCATACATATGGGCACAAGGTTTTCATATACCATGGGACACTAAAATCCATCAATTGGTATTGCAAAACCATCAACAAAACCATCAAAACCAGCGCAAATGACCAGATTCAATGTTTCTGTCTGACAGTCTGTCACGGGCCGCGTAACAAAAGGACATGGTTTACGCGCCCCTCCTAGCAGACTTTCACAGATTGTCAGTTTTGGCCCCTGCAAGCCAAAAACTTGGTTTTTAATGCATTTTTGACACGTTTAAGCCCCGTTAACCCCATTTCAAGGCTCTAAAATGAACTTAAAATATGCTCAAAAACATCTCGGATGTCGGTTCGTTTGGTCGTACGGTTGCGTTATTCGGTTAATTATGGCGGAAGTAGTAACGGACGCAAAAAAAATCCAAATTGCGCGACGAATGGTATTTTAGCATGCCAATCACTAAAATAAAATATTTTAATGATTACATAAATTTTTGGATGTCCGGATATAATCAGAACGTAAGATATGCGCGAAAATGCAAACTTGTGCACTTTTTGATGCTTTTAGTCCCTGTTTGACCAAAAAGTTCATTTCTTGCACACCGAACCCCTCAAAGCCTATTTCTAAGCTATGTGAAGGATATTTATGGTATTTTTAACTTATGGTCATGTTCCGGAATGTTCGTTACCATACGAATCAGTATACTTTCGCAGTTTGACGTAAATAGTCCATGCGATCGAATAAACTTGATTTCGACACACCAAACCCTCCTAAACTTATTTCTAAGTTATGTAAAGGTTATTTAAGGTATGTTAAGCCTATGTCACTATTCCGGAGTGTTTGTTGCATTAAACTGATTACGTTTACGCATCCGTTCACGTATAACCTTCCAGAAAACGAATTAAAGCTCGAAATCGATCAAGAATTGATATGTGCAAATGATACACATATTTATACAAATCCCAAGTATGAAACACAATATTTCACTGATTTGGTATTTGTTTGATGGTCGTAGTGACACAGATGTCACATGTAACTCGAATCCTAGCCCGGTATATCCCATTTTAGCTTTACACCATTGTTAACCTTACGCCTTTTTTACTCTCTGATCGAGGTTCTCGGCATTGAAAAATCTTCGTAAACTAAATCACACGTGTATATGTTGACATTTAAGAGAGATACAGTCAAGAAAATCAAGAGCAACGGGGAGATATATGCGGATTAGACACCAAAAAATAAACACTCAGAAAACGGCTTCAATTTAAGGAATGTGTTTAGTGACGGCATCAGTTTCCTAATTGATGGAGAAAGGTCTGGTGGCAAGAAAAGCTACTTCCAGGAGGTTGTCAAATGTTTTCGCTCGACGATTCCATTCTTGGGTGGTTGGTTTGGCCCTTGTTCCTGTAACTTGAATCCTAGCCCGGTATATCCCATTTTAGTTTTACACCATTGTAAACCTTACGCCTTTTTTACTCTCTGATCGAGGTTCTCGGCATTGAAATATATTCGTAAACTAAATCACACGTGTAAATGTTGACATTTAAAAGATATACAATCAAGAAAATCAAGAGCAATGATGATATATATGCGGATTAGACACCAAAAAATAAACATTGAAAAAATGGCTACAGTTTTAGGAATGTGTTTAGTGGCGGCATCAGATTTATAATTGCTGGAGAAAGGTCTGGTGGCAAGAAAAGCTGCTTCCAGGATGTTGTCAAGTGTTTTCGCTCGACGATTCCATTTTAGTGTGGTTGGTTTGGCCCATGTTCCTGTAACTTGAATCCTAGCCCGGTAAATCGTATTTTAGTTTTACACCATTGTGAACGTTACGCCTTTTTTACTCTCTGATCGAGGTTCTCGGTATTGAAAAAATCTTCGTAAACTAAATAACACGTGTATATGTTGACATTTAAGAGATATACAGTCAAGAAAATCAAGAGCAATGGTGATATATATGCAGGTTAGACACCAAAAAATAAACACTCAAAAAATGGTTACAATTTAAGGAATGTGTTTAGTGACGGCATCAGATTCCTAATTGATGGTGAAAGGACTGGTGGCAAGAAAAGCTGCTACCAGGAGGTTGTCAAGTGTTTTCGCTCGACGATTCCATTCTTGGGTGGTGGGTTTGGCCCTTGTTCCTATAACTCGAATCCTAGGCTGGTATATCCCATTTTAGTTTTACACCATTGTGAACCTTACACCTTTTTTACTCTTTGATCGAGGTTCTCAGCATTGAAAAATCTTCGTAAACTAAATCACACATGTATATGTTGACATTTAAGAGATATACAGTTAAGAAAATCAAGAGCAATGGTGATATATATGTGGATTAGACACCAAAAAATAAACACTAAAAAAATGGCTACAATTTAAGGAATGTGTTTAGTGAGGGCATCAGATTCCTAATTGATGGAGAAATGTCTGGTGGCAAGAAAAGCTGCTTCCAGGAGGTTGTCAAGTGTTTTCGCTCGACGATTCCATTCTTGGGTGGTTGGTTTGGCCATTGTTCCTGTAACTCGAATCCTAGCCCGGTATATCCCATTTTAGTTTTATACCATTGTGAACCTGACGCCTTTTTCACTCTCTGATCGAGGTTCCCGGCATTAAAAAATCTTCATAAACTAAATCACACATGTGTTTTGTGACGGCATTAGATTCCTAATTGATGGAGAAAGGTGTTGGTGCATACGTCTGTCGACTTCGTCTTCGTTCGAGTCGTTGTGAAGAAAGCATTGAAGACCTGACTGAAGACTCCGGCAATATCCAAGGGGGAGTTTGTTGGTGCATAATGTCTATAGCCTACGTCTTAAGTCTAGGTCATGTTTGTATAGGGTTTACAGGGGTTAAACGTGTAATTTTATGAACTTTGTAGTAATTTCGCTTGAAATGACACATGGTCATTTCAAACGAAATTAGATTTGTTAATTTCGCTTGAAATGACATGTGTCATTTCAAACGAAATTAGAAGCCTATAAATAGGAAAGTGTTGTTTCTCATTTGACACAGAATTAGGTGAAGTGTAACGAGGTGCTGTCCAATTTCCACCGTGTAATCAAGTCTAAAATCAATGAGAAGCTTGTTTTAAGTATCTTGCTCTGTTTCTACTCATTTCTACACTGATTCTAAGCTGTTTGTTTGTTTCCGCCTCTCAAACAGTTGTGTATTGTCTCTGATTGACTCATTTAGTCGTCAAAACGATCCTACAACATGGGGTTTCATCACCCTGTTTTTCAACCACTTGTAGGTTTATCACAAAAACAATTTCCAATAATCATACCACTTGTAAGATAGTTAAATCAAGTACAATTTAATGTCCTTGATTAACCACTTGTAAGTCGAAATATCACATAACAACCACCCTTCACATCTGTGATATTTTTCAAGAAAGATGCCGATTCCTACTCCCCAATTACCAACCTGGGAGTTCCGGCAAGTCAGGATTTTAAGCAACGAATGTAGGCACCCAAGCCTGACCAGCCTTGGGTGTGACCTTTTCAATTTCACTCGGGGTTTGATCATTCCTTTTTGCTTCATAAAATTCTTTTACCCCTTTTACCTTACCCTCGACCATTTTTCCAAAAATATTTTTCACTTTGCTATTAAAAGCTTTTTCGACATTTTGTTTAAAATTTTCAGTACGCAATGGTGGAAAATTGACATCATCCATTGGCGGAACTGAATTTTCTTCTTTTTGTTCAACTGGTGGCTCCTCTGACTTTGACGAATCAGATTCACTGCTAACATGTGGCTCCTTTGTTTCCTAAGAAACAAATTCATCGCCAGGAAGTGAAAATCTCACTTTCTTTGATTTGTTAATCGTTTGATTAACCACTTTTTCTTTCTTTACTCTCTCTTCTGTCCTCAGATTTGTATGTGATGAATTCGTTTTACTTGACTGATCATTCTTTGGAGAGCAAAATGATTTATCAGAACGGTTATCTGATTTTCTGGTTGTATCCGAGGACAAAATCTTTTCAAGATACTCCCTTGCTTTCTTTCTTTTCTTTCTCAGTCGGTCTTTCTGCCCTTGCGAAATCTTTACTTTCTGGACTTAAGTGTTTTGAAATCACAATGGGAAAATAGTTTGTTGTTAGGGGGAGTTCTGATTGTTTATGCTAAGTGGATGGCGATTTGAAGCAATTCTTATCAGTTTGTCATTTTTATTTGTACAATTTTTTGTTTTCAAATTTTTCTGAAAAATCAAAATTGAAACATATTTTGATTTTAGGGGGAGTAAGAAAATTTTTAGAAATTTTGAAAATTTGAAAAGTCCAAAAACATCGGAAAATCAAAAGAGTTTTGTGTAAAAAGAGGAAATGATAATACATCAGTGGACTATCAGTGCACGCTAGAGAAATGCAAAGTTTTATAAAGTTTTAAACAGTCTCACTAGGGATGTGTCGATAGGCTCAGCTAAAACTAGTAGTTTTGCGAAAATGATACAAACATAAAGCAAAAAGCCTAAGTCTGGTGGGAAACACGGTCGAACGCATAGTACTTAGTTTTGTCCTTCTTGACTGTGTGCCTGCTCGGTAATCACTGATTGTCTTAGGACATAAAACCGGTTAAGTTTGTGAGCTTTCACAACTTTGCTGAAAAGTCACTGTGATTCTGTGTTTTCATTTTGCAAAAACTTAAACTTGTTTTATTTCTTTATTTTGTTTAAGCATTGGACATCCTCTGCGTATACGTGAGTATCGAACTGGATGTTATTGCCTAAACGTTCTGCTTTATTTTCTTTGGTGTTTCGTTTAAGCTTTGGATCACCTCTGCGTATACGGGAGTATCGACCTGGTGGTTAAAGCCTAAACAACTTCAACTTGTTTTTTATTTCTTATTTTGTTTAAACATTGGACTTTCTCTGCGTATACGGAAGTATCGACCTGATTGTTAATGTTTAAACATTCTGCTTTATTTTTACACAAATCACAGTTGATGAAAGCTTAAAGGCATTACGTGAGTTAGTGTATTGCATGATGAGGGGATATGCTAAGACCGTGGGGCACATAAGACTTTAGTGCTATCTAATGTACCTTAATCGTATCAGTATGCATTATGAACATCTTAGAAGAGTTTAAGTGGATCACAATATCGATGATCTAGGGTGAATTGTTTAAAATCTTTAAGTGGTAATGTTTATATCAACGGTGCAGCTGATTTGTCTCAATAAACTGATATGATCCTCTAATGCAAACTAACAAAAATATTGTCTGTAAATATTTCTTTATTGCATTTTAATTCTGCTTTTCATTAAACAAAAATCCAAAAAGATTTTATGTGTGTTTTAGCATAAAATTTTGAAAAATCAAAAAGATTTTACTTCATCTTATTTTCGACAACTGATGTTGAAGAGTTGATTTTCAAAATTCCGAGTGCTAAACATGATGAACCACATTGGGTTGGGGAGTTTGTTTAAATGAGAAATGTTTTTGAGAATGATTATATGATTAGTTAATCAAGGTCATTAATTTGAACTTGATGTAACTATTAATGTTTGGTGAATGAATGCTCTCTATTAATAAGTTTTTCAATGTGATATAAATAAAAACTTATGTTTTGGGTAGAGAATGTGCAGGAAACGTTGAAAAAGCTAGGTTTCGATTCCTGAGGATTAATGCCAGGTTATCGATCCTAAGCTACAAATTCCAGACTGCGATACCGGTACAACTTAAGGGGGAGTCTGTTAGCTAAAGGGAGATTGAAGAGTGAAAAAGCCAGATTCAGATTATGGAAGAATAGCTGATAATGGTGAGAAAAGAGAAAAAGAGAGTTTGAAGGATGCTTCAGCGTCAAATACATTGGAAATAGTATGAAAGAGAGAGTTTGAAAGATGCTTCAGAGTCAATTTTTTTGGAGAAATCAAGAAGACTGATCAAGACTGAAGGTTTGACATACTGACGACTTGTACCGAAGATTTCGTCAACATCCGAGGGGGAGTCTGTTGGTGCATACGTCTGTCGACTTCGTCTTCGTTCGAGTCGTTGTGAAGAAAGCATTGAATACCTGTCTGAAGACTCCGGCAATATCCAAGGGGGAGTTTGTTGGTGCATAATGTCTATAGCCTACGTCTTAAGTCTAGGTCATGTTTGTATAGGGTTTACAGGGGTTAAAAGTGTAATTTTATGAATTTTGTAGTAATTTCGCTTGAAATGACACATGGTCATTTCAAATGAAATTAGATTTGTTAATTTCGCTTGAAATGACATGTGTCATTTCAAACGAAATTAGAAGCCTATAAATAGGCAAGTGTTGTTTCTCATTTGGCACGGAATTAGGTGAAGTGTAACGAGGTGCTGTCCAATTTCCACCGTGTAATCAAGTCTAAAATCAATGAGAAGCTTGTTTTAAGTATCTTGCTCTGTTTCTACTCATTTCTACACTGATTCTAAGCTATTTGTTTGTTTCCGCCTCTCAAACAGTTGTGTATTGTCTCTGATTGACTCATTTGGTCGTCAAAACGATCCTACAACATGGGGTTTCGTCACCTTGTTTTTCAACCATTTGTAGGTTTATCACAAAAACAATTTCCAATAATCATATCACTTGTAAGATAGTTAAATCAAGTACAATTTAATGTCCTTGATTAACCACTTGTAAGTCAAAATATCACATAACAACCTTACGCCTTTTTTACTCTCTGATCGAGGTTCTCGGCTTTGAAAAATCTTCGTAAACTAAATCACACGTGTATATGTTGACATTTACGAGAGATACAGTCAAGAAAATCAAGAGCAATGGTGAGATATATGTGGATTAGACACCAAAAAATAAACACTCAGAAAATGGCTACAATTTAAGGAACGTGTTTAGTGACGGCATCAGATTCCTAATTGATGGAGAAAGGTCTGGTGGCAAGAAAAGCTGCTTCCAGGAGGTTGTCTAGTGTTTTCGCTCGACGATTCCATTCATGGGCGGTTGGTTTGGCCCTTGTTCCTATAACTCGAATCCTAGCCCGGTATATCCCATTTTAGTTTTACACCATTGTGAACGTTACGACTTTTTTACTCTCTGATCGAGGTTCTAGCCATTGAAAAATCTTTGTGAACTAAATCGCACGTGTATAAGTTGACATTTAAGAGATATACAGTCAAGAAAATCAAGAGCAAGGATGATATATATGCGGATTAGAAACCAAAAAATAAACACTTAAAAATGGCTACAATTTAAGGAATGTGTTTAGTGACAGCATCAGATTCCTAATTAATAGAGAAAGTTCTGGTGGCAAGAAAAGCTGCTTCCAGGAGCTCGTCAGGTGTTTTCGCTCGAAGATTCCATTCTTGGGTGGTTGGTTTGGCCCTTGTTCCTGTAACTCAAATCCTAGTTTTACACCATTCTGAACCTTACGCCTTTTTTACTCTCTGATCGAGGTTCTCGGCATTGAAAAATCTTTGTAAACTAAATCACACGTGTATATATTGACATTTAAGAGATATACAGTCAAGAAAATCAAGGCCAATGTATATATGCGAATTAGACACCAAAAAATAAACACACAAAAAATAGCTACAATTTAAGGAATGTCTTTAGTGACGGCATCAGATTCCTAATTGATAGTGAAAGGTCTGGTGACAAGAAAAGCTGCTTCCAGAAGGTTGTCAAGTGTTTTCGCTCGACAATTCCATTCTTGAGTGGTTGGTTTGTCCCTTGTTCTTGTAACTCGAATCCTAGCCCGGTATATCCCATTTTAGTTTTACACCATTGTGAACCTTACGCATTTTTTACTCTCTGATCGTGGTTCTCGGCATTGAAAAATCTCCGTAAACTAAATCACACGTGTATATGTTGACATTTAATAGAGATACAGTCAAGAAAATCAAGAGAAATGGTGATATATATGCGGATTAGACACCAAAAAATAAACACTCAAAAAATGGCTACAATTTAAGGAATGTGTTTAGTGACGGCATCAGATTCCTAATTGATGGAGAAAGGTCTGGTTGTAAGAAAAGCTACTTCCAGGAGGTTGTCAAGTGTTTTCGCTCGATGATTCCATTCTTGGGTGGTTGGTTTGGCCCTTGTTCCTGTAACTCGAATCCTAGCCCGGTATATCCCATTTTAGTTTTAAACCATTGTGAACCTTACGCCTTTTTTACTCTCTGATTGAGGTTCTCGGCATTGAAAAATCTTAGTAAACTAAATCACACGTGTATATTTTGACATTTAAGAGAGATACAATCAAGAAAATCAAGAGCAATGGTGATATATATGCGGATTAGACACCGACAAATAAACACTCAGAAAAATGGCTAAAATTTATGGAATATGTTTAGTGACGGCATCAGATTCCTAATTGATGGAGAAAGTTCTGGTGGCAAGAAAAACTGCTTCCAAGAGGTTGTCAAGTGTTTTCGCTCGACGATTCCATTCTTGGGTGGTTGGTTTGGCCCTTCTTCCAGTAACTCGAATCCTAGCCTGGTATATCCCATTTTAGTTTTACACCAGTGTGAACCTTATGCCTTTTTTACTCTCTGATCGAGGTTATCGGCATTAAATATCTTCGTAAACTAAATCACACGTGTATATGTTGACATTTAAGAGATATACAGTCAAGAAACTCAAGAGCAGTGGTGATATATATGCGGATTAGACACCAAAAAATAAACACTAAAAAAATGGCTACAATTTCAGGAATGTGTTTAGTGACGGCATCAGATTCCTAATTGATGGTGAAATGTCTGGTGGCAAGAAAAGCTGCTTCCAGTAGGTTGTCAAGTATTTTCGATCGACGATTCCATTCATGGGTGGTTGGTTTGGCCCTTGTTCCTGTAACTCGAATCCTAGTCCGGTATATCCCATTTTAGTTTTACACCATTGTGAAACTTACGCCTTTTTTACTCTCTGATTGAGGTTCTCGGAATTGAAAAATTTTCTTAAACTAAGTCACACGAGTATATGTTGATATTTAAGAGAGATACAATCAATAAAATCAAGAGCAATGGTGATATATATGCGGATTAGACACCAAAAAATAGACACTCAAAAAATGGCTACAATTTATGGAATATGTTTAGTGACGGCATCAGATTCCTAATTAATGGAGAAAGTTCTGGTAGCAAGAAAAGTTGCTTCCAGAAGGTTGTCAAGTGTTTTCGCTCGATGATTCCATTCTTGGGTGGTTGGTTTGGCCCTTGTTCCTGTAACTCGAATCCTAGCCTGGTATATCCCATTTTAGTTTTACACCATTGTGTACCGTACGCCTTTTTTACTCTCTGATCGAGGTTTTCGGCATTGAAAAATCTTCGTAAACTAAAGCACAGTGTATATGTTGACTTTTAAAAGATATTCATTCAAGAAAATCAAGAACAATGGTGATATATATGCGGATTAGACACCAAAAAATAAACACTCAAAAAATGGCTACAATTTAAGGAATGTGTTTAGTGACGGCATCAAATTCCTAATTGATGGTGAAAGGTCTGGTGGCAAGAAAAGCTGCTTCCAGGAGGTTGTCAAGTGTTTTCGCTCGACGATTCCATTTTTGGGTTGTTGGTTTGGCCCTTGTTCCTGTAACTCGAATCCTAGCCCGGTATATCCCATTTTAGTTTTACACCATTGTAAACCTTACGCCATTTTTACTCCCTGATCGAGGTTCTCGGCATTGAAAAATCTTTGTAAACTAAATCACACGTGTATATGTTGACATTTAAGAGATATACAGCCAACAAAATCAAGAGCAATGGTGATATATATACGGATTAAACACCAAAAACACACACTTAAAAATGGCTACAATATATGGAATGTGTTTAGTGACGGCATCAGATTCTAAATTGATGGAGAAAGGTCTGGTGGCAAGAAAAGCTGCTTCCAGGAGGTTGTCAAGTGTTTTCGCTCGACGATTCCATTCTTGGGTGGTTGGTATGGCCCTTGCTCCTGTAACTCGAATCCTGGCCTGGTATATCCCATTTTAGTTTTACATCATTGTGAACCTTACACCTTTTTTACTTTCTGATCGAGGTTCTCGGCAATGAAAAATCTTCGTAAACTAAATCACACGTGTATATGTTGACATTTAAGAGAGATACAGTCAAGAAAATCAAGAGCAATTATGAGATATATGCGGATTAGACACCAAAAAATAAACACTTAAAAAATGGCTACAATTTCAGGAATGTGTTTAGTGACGACATCAGATTCCTAATTGATGGAGAAAGGTCTGGTGGCAAGAAAAGCTCCTTACAGGAGGTTGTCAAGTGTTTTCGCTCGACGATTCAATTCTTGGGTGGTTGGTTTGGCCATTGTTCCTGGAACTTGAATCCTAGCCCGGTATATCACCTTTTAGTTTTACACCATTGTGAACCTTACGCGTTTTTTACTCTCTGATCGGGGTTCTCGGCTTTGAAAAATCTTCGTAAACTAAATCACACGTGTATATGTTGACATTTAAGAGAGATACAGTCAAGTAAATCAAGAGCAATGGTGATATATATGCGGATTAGACACCAAAAAATAAACACTAAAAAAATGGCTACAATTTAAGGAATGTGTTTAGTGACGACATCTGTTTCCTAATTGATGAGGAAAGGTCCGGTGGCAAGAAAAGCTGCTTCCAGGAGGTTGTCAAGTGTTTTCGCTCGACGATACCATTCTTGGGTGATTGGTTTGTCCCTTGCTCCTGTAACTCGAATCCTAGCCTGGTATATCCCATTTTACTTTTACACCATTGTGAACCTAACGCCTTTTTTACTCTCAGATCGAGGTTCTCGGCATTGCAAAATCTTCATAAACTAAATCACACGTGTATAAGTTGACATTTAAGAAAGATACAGTCAAGAAAATCAAGAGAAATTGTGAGTTATATGCGGATTAGACACCAAAATATAAACACTCAAAAAGTGGCTATAATTTAAGGAATGTGTTTAGTGACGGAATCAGATTCCTAATTGACGGAGAAAGGTCTGGTGGCAAGAAAAGCTGCTTCCAGGAGGTTGTCAAGTGTTTTCGCTCGACGATTCCATTCTTCTGTGGTTGGTTTGCCCCTTTTTCCTGTAACTCGAATCCTAGCACGGTATATCCCATTTTAGTTTTGCACCATTGTGAACCTTACGCCTTTTTTACTCTCTGATCGAGTTTCTCGGCATTGAAAAATCTTCGTAAACTAAATAACACATGTATATGTTGACATTTAAGAGATATACAGTCAAGAAAATCAATAGCAATGGTGCTATATTTGCGGATTTGACACCAAAAAATAAACACTCAAATAAATGTTACAATTTAAGGAATGTGTTTAGTGACGGCATCAGCTTCCTAATTAATGGAGAAAGGTCTGGTGGCCAGAAAAGCTGCTTCAAGGAGGTTGTCAAGTGTTTTTGCTTGACGATTCCATTCTTGGGTGGTTGGTTTGGCCCTTATTCCTGTAACTCGAATCTTAGCCCGGTAAATCCCATTTTAGGTTTACACCATTGTTAACCTTACGCCTTTTTTACTATCTGATCGAGGTTCTCGGCATTGTAAAATCTTCGTAAACTAAATCACACGTGTATATGTTGACATTTAAGAGATATACAGTCAAGAAAATCAAGAGCAATGGTGATATATATGCGGATTAGACACCAAAAAATGAAGACTAAAAAAATGTCTACAATTTAAGGAATGTGTTTAGTGACGGCATCAGATTTCTAATTGATGGAGAAATGTCTGGTGGCAAGAAAAGCTGCTTCCAGGTGGTTGTCAAGTGTTTACGCTCGACGATTCCATTCTTGGGTGGTTGGTTTGACCCTTTTTCCTGTAACTCGAGTCCTAGCCCGGTATATCCCATTTAAGTTTTATACCATTGTGAACCTTACGCCTTTTTTACTCTCTGATCGAGGTTCTCGACATTGAAAAAACTTCGTAAACTAAATCACATATGTATATGTTGACATTTAAGAGAGATACAGTCAAGAAAATCAAGAGCAATGGTGATATATATGCAGATTAGACACCAAAAAATAAACACTCAAAAAATGGCTACAATTTAAGGAATGTGTTTAGTGACGGCATCAGATTCCTAATTGATGGAGAAAGGTCTGGTGGAAAGAAAAGCTGCTTCCAGGAGGTTGTCAAGTGTTTTCGCTCGACGATTCCATTCTTGGGTGGTTGGTTTGGCCCTTGTTCCTGTAACTCGAATCCTAGCCCGATATATCCCATTTTAGTTTTACACCATTGTGAACCTTTCGCCTTTTTTACTCTCTGATCAAGGTTCTCGGCATTGAAAAAACTTCGTAAACTAAATCACACGTGTATATGTTGACATTTAAGAGAGATACAGTCAAGAAAATCAAGAGCAATGGTGATATATATGCGGATTAGACACCAAAAAATAAACACTCAAAAAATGGCTACAGTTTAAGGAATGTGTTTAGTAACAGCATCAGATTCCTAATTGACGGAAAAAGGTCTGGTGGCAAGAAAAGCTGCTTCTAGGAGGTTGTCAAGTGTTTTCGCTCGAGGATTCCATTCTTGTGTGGTTGGTTTAGCCCTTGTTTCTGTTACTCGAATCCTAGCCCGGTATATCCCATTTTAGCTTTACACCATTATGAACCTTACGCCTTTTTTACTCTCTGATCGAGGTTCTCGGCATTGAAAAATCTTCGTAAATTAATTCACACGTGTATATGTTGACTTTTAAGAGATATACAGTCAAGAAAATCAAGAGCAATGGTGATATATATCTAGATTAGACACCAAAAAATAAACACTCAAAAAATGGCTACAATTTAAGGAATGTGTTTAGTGACGGCATCAGATTCCTAATTGATGGAGAAAGGTCTGGTGGCAAGAAAAGCTGCTTCCAAGAGGTTGTTAAGTGTTTTCACTCGACGATTCCATTCTTGGGTGGTTGGTGATGTCTGTTAAAACCGTAGGTTACGGTCTGTATATTCTGTTTCTTTTCATGCACGCATCTCTTCCACCGTAAGCTATGGTTACGAAACTGTAGGTGGCGCGTGAATTCTTCCAACTCTCTAATCCACATATATACTTTCAACTATTGTCAACATTAGTCCCCTAACTTCATTAGTCTTCATTCCTTGAGCATACTAACTATGATTAACTTTCGTTTAATTACCACAACGCCCTCGAGACTTTGTTCTTTTATTTTATTTTTGTTTCTAATAAATCCAAGTTACTTTCTCAACCGAACAAGTCCCAAGTCAGCACTGTGAGCTGCAAGTACCATCCCCAAACATTCCACGTCGCCTTTAACCATTGTAACTTCACTGAATTACGTGCTTAACCTTCAAATCAACAAACACTCGTAGTTAACCTATTCAATGCATGCAACACATAAAACACATATAAAACTCATGATATAAGAACTTTAAAGCTCGGGTTTCTCCCTCTCCATCAGTTGGTTTGGCCCTTGTTCCTGTAACTCGAATCCTAGCCCGGTATATTGTTGATGCATAAATGTCTAAAGCCTGCGTCTTAGTCTTAGTCAAGCTTGTATAGGGTATAGGGGTCAGATATGTCAAATATGTAATGTATAGGGGCTGTTTTGTAAATGTTATGTTTTATAGTGGTGATTCCGCTCCTAATGACATGTTGCCATTTGGAGCGAAATCAGAAGGATGTGATTCCGCCCGAAATGACAATGTGTCATTAGGAGCGAAATCAGCCCCCCTATATATAGTTGTTTGTGTTTCTCATTTGGTATCGATTCGTCAAGTTGTATACCGTTATGCTGCCGGATTTTTGAGCAACCAATTAATGAGAAACAGTGTTTAAAGTGATATTCTTCTATTTTCTACTCCATTCTCTTTGATTCAAACTGTTTGTGTGTTTCCGCCATATAAACAGTGGTATTTTGGTTCTGATTGACTCACTTGATCGGTCAAATCGATCCTACAATTGGTATCAGAGCCGGTTA
>JARYGA010026062.1:0-21103 GCA_030545235.1 Helianthus tuberosus | reverse complement strand
GAATCAACAGCAATGTTGGGTTCCCGACTATAAACACAAACTCACAGTAAAGACCTTAGAATGCGACTCTGTGAAAGCTGAGCTGGAACTTCTTACTGGGAAGTACAAACAAAACGAGTTGAACATAAAGAAATTTGATACTTCCAGTGACACTGTTCGTAATCTATGCAATATGCAGCTCGTGTTCAAAGAAAACAAGGGTAAGGGTTTGGGCTACAACAAGGTTCCAACGCCATATAATCTTAATAATGCCTACTACTGAGCAAGAACTAGAAAATTATGATAAAATGATTTATGGTAAACCAAGTGATTATGTTCCATGGGAGCCTTTCAAACCGAAGAATGCCCAACCCGCGGATTTTCAAAAGCCCATGAGTTTTGTTAAAAATGCGGATAAAAAATCCTCAATCGAATCAGCTGGGGAATCTGAAAAGGAAAATGAATCAGAACCAGTGAAAACATCCGCAAATGAGCCCAAAGAAAATTTATCAAATTTTGATTCTGTAGAAAATGCTAATTGTTCTAGTTCATGTGCAGAATCAGTGACAGTTGAAGAGCATTCTGCAGTGGATGATGAACCACATTCAAACGTTGCTGATGTTGCTGATGATTCGGATGCTGCCAAACACGATCTTGATATTTGGAACTATGTTATGTCTTCGTATGCTGAGAGTCGGGGTATTCCTACTAAAACTGATGAATCTGGTGCTGTGTTTTTAGATCATGGTTGTGATGAAAATGTTTTAACAAGGAAATCTGATGTATCGACTGATAAACTTGAAACACCTGTTTCAAGTGACTCAGAAATATGTTCTGGTGATTCGGGCAACTGTTCAAGTTTGCCTGAAACATCAACTGATACATCAGAAACTCATGATAAAGATGAGAAAATTGATATTTTTGATTGTGATGGTGAAGAAATTGATAAACAGGGGTCATCTGATAATCCTGACAATCAAATTGCAGACTCTGGTACATCAGATAATGAGCGTAGCGCTTTTGAGAATTCTGAATGTGACAAACACTCAAAATCAAGCAGTGCAACGCCCGAAGAGAGCCAAACATTTTCAAACATAGACTATTCTTCGTGTGAGAAACCAGAATCAGCTGATGTCAGAGACTCAGAAATTGATGAAGCTGAAGAAAAGATATATGTGGAAACCAATTCTATAGAAACACATGAGAACTCGGAGCCTGAAGAAAAGGGATCCATGGAAATCAATTCAACAGTTGATTCAACTGTTGAAACTGAAGAAGAGAGATATGTGGAAACCAATTCTGTAGAAACTCCTGAGAACATGTTTTCTGAAGAAAAGGGAACTGTGGAAATCAATTCAACAGATGATTCAACTTTCAATCCCAAAGGATCAGATTCTAAAGAAAGCATTTTAAATAAAGCAAAATCTACTGAATCTGCTCCTTTAAAGAAAAGACGGTCATGTAAAAACAGAAAACCACGCAAAAAGAAAATTCAAAAGGAAAACCCGTCTCTCAAGCAAACCAAACCTAAGTTGAAGGTTAAAGCTGTCGATACTCACTCGTGTGCAGATGATTGTGAGCAGGGTACTTCCAAGATCAAACACGCACACAAGCAATCAGCATCAAATGGAAAGAAGAAGAAACCCAATCAGTTCCCCAGAATAACACAAGCAGAACTGAATGTCTTTTTCTCAAAAAGACAGACTTGTTTTAATTGTGAAATTCTAGGGCACATAGCCAGAAATTGTGTTAATCGTCCTTACTACTCTAGTAACACACATCAACAGAAGGCTATGCATTATCAATCGACTGGAAACGATTTTCTCGAGCCAAGCCTTCTGATGGAGACTGGAATCTAGCAAAAAGGAACCATCAAAGTTTTTCAAACACAAATGGGTTCCAAAGAGAGCAAATGGAGTCAAATGTCTCATCTGTAAATAAAATTTTTTCAAACAACAACACTGACTCTAAGATTTGGAAGCCCACGGTTCTTGCTGGATCCCAGTCTCACTGTTTCTAATTAATCCCGCTAAGTGTGCAGGAACAGCTATGGAGGGCGATCGTTAGACCTTGGTTTATCGATAGTAGTTGTTCTAGACATGTGATAGAAGACTTATCCCAGTTGAATAAAACAAACATTCGACGGTGGATTTGTCAACTTTGTGGGAGGGGAAACTAGAAGAATAACCATGAAGGGCACTGTCAAATACGGTGTACTCATCTTCTCAGACGTCAATTATATCCCTGATCTGTAGCACAACCTTTTAAGTGTATCTCAGATGTGCGACAAAGGGATGGAGGTTCTCTTCACCAAAAGAAAACGTGCTCTTGAAACGCACTGGGCATTCTGAAACAAACAAGATGACCCCGGCGTGATCTTAAGGAACAAAGCACGATTGGCAGTTCAAGGTTTTGAACAAGTTGAAGGTCAATGATGAGACATATGCACCGGTGGCACGTCTGGAGGCCATTTGTATTTTCGTATGATGAGAAAGAAGTTCGAACGGCGCTCGTTGAGAGAAGTGAAAGTGTTTTTGGGCTTGCAAGTTCGTCAAAACAGGGATATGAAGTATACATCAACTGGATGCCAATTCTTGGGGGACAGTCTCATCTCATGGCAGTGCAAGAAGCAACAGCTAACTTTTGCTTCGGAAGCAAAGTGCGTTACAACATCTGCTGCCTACTGCTCTCAGGTTCTTTGGATACAACACTCAAGGATTACGGTTTGACTTATCTAACTCTACTACTTATTTTGATAATGATGTCGTTATCCAGATTATCAAAAACCCTGTCTTTTACTCTAAAACCAAGCACAATGATATCAAGGTGCGTTTTATTCGAGATTGCTATGACAGAGGATTGTTTAAACTTAAAAAGATCCACACTGATGCTAATTCAGCGGATCCTTTTTCAAAACCTGTCAGCATCTCGTGATTCAATGTGCTTGTGGATCTTTTGAAAATGATGCGTATCACCAACTGACCGACAAAAAAAACACGGGGTTTCTTTACTAATGTAAATAAATAAGTAAATTTGCGCATAAAGTATGATGCACAAATTTAGGGGGAGAGGGACATATATGCACACATATATGTACATATGCATTGTTTGAGGGGGAGAAAGAAAACAAAAATCGAACCAAAGCATACGCATTGTTTGAGGGGGAGAAAAGCAAACAAAAATCATGCTAAAGAATTTGATTAACACATGTAAGGTATCGAAGCTGAAAAGGCTAGGATCTACTGCGATGTGTTGATAGGTCTAACGCTCAAAAGGCAAAGATATACCAAGTGATATAAATCTAACGGAATGGACATCATGTGGGTAACAGACCAACGGCGTATGATTTCATGGTCTTAAATCTTGTGTTGATATATAGCCAACATCTGAAGTTTCGGGTCTTTATACCGATGAGTCATTCGGGATATCATGACTGCCCTTCTGTTGCATCCAGATTATATGCAGACCTAGGCACAGTCAGGATATCTAGAAAAAGAGCCACAAAAAGGGCCAAAACCTTAAAACGGAACAAAATCTCATAAAGAGAATTTCGTACGCTTAAAAGCCAAATTCGTACCGTTAAAGGTATCAGCCTAGCCCTCGTCAGAACTTCTCTGGTCTCTCTGCTGTACGAAAGTACTGACCTGTTCACCAGAAAGTCTGGCATTGTAAATACAAAGAATGGACTTAGTATACTCACCTGCTACGATGAACCGTTGTGCTTACCTTGATCGCGGGGGTATGTCTTGGAATGGGACACACGGATGTCACAGTATAATTATACCCTAAGCATATCACAAGGTTGAAAGTTGAAGGTTGAAGGTTGAGTGTTTGATTTAAGAGGACAAGTATAACAACAATCGCGTGGACTACTCCAAGTAAGCATGTGCCGAAAAATGTTCCTTAATCAGTTCAAAAGCAATTTGATCCAGTGGCAATTCCTCCTTATATCATCCCTCTACTATTATTATTCTATTATTATTTTTCTTATTTCTATGCTGAAAAAGGTTGCTCGATTGGTTGGATCGTTGATTTTGAGAAAGACGTTTTCTGTCTTAAAAAAGCAAAACATTAAAATTATAACATGGCCCACTGCTTCGGATTGAGGCCCACTGTTTTGGATAAAAGGAACCAGATCCGGCCCTTTATTCTCAAATGTAATTCGAACCACTGTTCCGAATTGCGGCTGGCCCGTTGATCTTAGGCCCAATCCGAAGCTCTATAAACTGTCAACCATTTCTCATACGAGTCGCATATTCGGACTAATCTCTTTTCTTAAGCATTTCGGATCCTCTCATTGTATTCCCGGATAACTTATTCGAATTACGAGGTGCGCAGGTTCTTATACTTTTCAAACCAAAGCCTTTGAATGCCACAGTTGCCGAAGAACATGGCATGCAACTCATGAATGCTACTGCTAAAGCTGCGATAGAAACCAAAGTGTTAGAGATGGTTGAAGAGGAAACAAAAAACGACAGTGATGTGGAAGTGATCGTCTCTGAGAATGTTGAGGAACCCGTTCAAGAATCAACGTAAATGATGACTGAAGACCTTCAAGCCCTGATTAAGTCCTTGAAGGATAGTGTCAGAAACCCTCCTTCCGTATCTATTCCTGAAACTGAAGATAACTTGACAGATGATGCTGAACAATCATTCAACAAAAAAAAAAACAAAGAACTGAAACTGCTCCTGATTTTCATTCTATTGGCCCAAGCTCAGAACCAGAGCCTACTATGCCCACTGATCCACAAGTAACTGCTGCTACTCAAGAAACAAGCACGCAAGATCTCGATTTAGATTTAAAATTCAATTCCGATCTCGATCTGCCTGAAACAACCCATTTGCAACCAGAAAGCTCAAGTGGCATCAGGTTCAATGTAGGAAGTTGTAGTCGTGCTGATTTCTCTGAGCATGATGAAGCAGCCATGCTCTTTGCAGCCAACAAAATGAAATTTATTGAAGAAAGAGATAGTGATGATGATACAGCTGTTGATGTAGCGAAGTTGCAGTGAAGAGTGATTGTGTTGGAACAAGACGCTGCCCTGAAAGAAGCTCAGATCTCATCTTTGCAAGCTCAAAAATCAATCAAAGATCAGACGATCGAGCAACTACAAAGCGATGCGGGTATGCTGATGTCTGTTGAAAGTTAAGCTGGAAAAGAAGTTCAAGAACGTGGATCAAGAATCGTTTCTTTGTTGATCATGCTCTGTTGCATGGTGGCTCTCCTAACGGATTCATCAACTAACCCAGTAAACCTAGGAGGATATTGTTAGGCCCAATAGGTTTATGGATTAGTAGGATTGGCTAAATGGACCAAGCTTCTAGAAGGTGGTGGGTATTAGAGTGGGCTTTGGGGGAATATGGGCCTAGGGTTTTGGGGGAAACCCCTTACTATAAATAGTTAGTGAAATTAGGAGTTAGGGGTTGGTTGATTAGTTTTTGAATCTTGTATTAAACAATTTCATTTGTATGCAAGATTAAGCTTTCAATTCAACAAATCTTTCATCTTGATTTCTTGATTTCTTGAAGATCATCAAGTTTGGATTCCGCCCATCCTTGGTGATTGTTTGATATCGTTGTTTGATCCGTATTTTCTGGACTTACAGTCTGGATATCAAACCCATGAGACTCTAATTAATTACGCTAATGACTCTATTTATACTGACTCTAACATGACACTTAACTATTTTTATGTTTTAGGGGGGGGGGGGGGTTCTAAAAATCCTAGAAATTGTAATTAAACTAAATTAAATTAACTAAGTTAACTAAACGAACGAACTTTGGACTTAACTCAGATGGTGGAAAGCACTACCTAGACAGGAATCCTGATTGCTTTTAGTAACGATTTCATTAGGATATTGATTAATAAGGAACTAAGATCATAAAGTTCTCACTTTACGGGATACCGAACAAAACTCCTAACCCTTGTCAAGAGACACTTATGGCACCCTAGAAGTTGTTTCGATTACCGGTTGTTAGACTCTCTTTCAAGACATCTAATGGGTTTACGAAAGTACCCTACAAGGCTCACTCCCTTTCGAGACCTAAACCTAGGGTAAACTTGATTTCTTGATTAGACTTTGTAGACAATAGCCAATAGGTTTACTCCTAATGAAGTTCCTACCTTTCGGTTTAATGACTTAGACCTAACAATAATCTCGCACCTTTCAGCTATTGAGAACTAGTAGAACACTTAATTTTATGAGATTACCGAATATTACTTCTAAGGTTTAATGGCTACTTAACCCTAAATATTAAATATTTATTACATGATATAGACACTCACCAAAATCTAAAACCTAGCACGACTCTATTATGTGATAAAGACCGTCACCAAGATTCATTCGAAGTAACAAACAATATTCAAATAATATTAAGGATGCAAACATATCTAATTAATTGAACAAGTCTCCTACAATTCATAAACAATCCATAAAAATCAAGTATCCTTTAGAAAAATCGAAACTTTGAACAATCATTCATCCGTCTAGGTAGTAAACAAAATCTAGCCAATCAAAGTCATTAAAAACATCGCAAACAAAGTATTTTCAAGAAAACGAAACATAATGGAAAGAAAAAGACGAAAGTGAAGACACCCGAATGGCAAATATGTGACAAGGATGATTCTCGGGCTTCGTATCTTCAACCGTATGCTCCAAGAACTCGAAAACGCTCCTAAAGATACCGAATTTTCGTCCTTTAGCTTCTTCGTTCATCAGTTGTCAGGGTTTTAAGTTTATGATGAATTTATAAGCAAACCCGTTCACAAAAACAATAAACGCCGCTACATGACCCCGTCGCATCATGCGACGGGTGGATGTCAATGTGGTCGCGCAGCACGAGAGCGCCAAAACAAAATTATTATTATTTAAATGCTCATGGGGCGCGACTATGTTTCCAGCTTCTTGTCACGTAGCACGACTGCTTATTTTTTCCAGAATTCTTCGTTTTTCAATAAGTTTCAGCAACTCAACGATCCAGAATCCGTTTCAACTCCAAACTCAGCCGTTTAGACATCGTTTTTCGCCACTTTCAGCACCAACGACCTGGAAATACGAGAACTAATCAAAGTAATGAAATTCTAAATAAAACTGAACAAATAAATACGAAAACTATGCAAACTTAACACGATAAATGGATGTATTTTACAATACATCATTGGTCCTTGTGGTTTCTGCCAAATTTCAATGTCGGGTACTAATAGTTTTTTGTTGCGAAATCGGGTATTAACGTTCTAATTTGTCACAATGCTGAATACTAAGGCCAAATATATGGTTAGGATAAAATGAGAACTTCTTTGAGTTGTGAGAACTATGAGAACTAGGCCTTACAGAAGGTTTTTCCAAAAAAAAAGGAATTTCTCAAAAATCTTAAAAATATCACTTCTTTCAACAAAAAATAAAATAAAAAAATGCTACATGCACAAATTTACAAGAGGTGTAAAAAAAATTATCGCCGTAACAAAATTTACATCAGTGCGTAAACAAAAATTACATCAGGCAAAACTACCGAGTCGACAATTTTCTTTTGTATTTTTTTACAAATGTGTATATAATATTTGCATCTAGTTTTGTACAAAAATTGTGGCCCACCTCGCGTGGTAAGTAGGAGTTCTCATAGTTCTCACAACTCGTGATGGTTCTTAATTGAACCGAAGCCATATATATATATATATATATATATATATGGTAGGGTTCATGCGAGAACCATCTTTATTGCGAGAACCGCAAGAACCAATGTGAACACAACAAAATAAACCCACTACACAACCAAAACCTAAAAAAAAAACCTAACCCCCACCCCCTCCCCTAAAAAAACCTAAAACTTGTAAGACCCTTCTTGCTAAAGTAAAATTCTATAAAAAATCGCATATAAATGTATTTATACAAATACAAGTCCGTTAAAAACTTCGAGTTTCATAATACTTCTTAAAAATTAAAAACATTTCATCATATTAACCGATGAATGATTTCGTAAATGACTATACATAATGCGGAAGCTTGAACTTGATCGTGTTTGGTTCTTCGTTGAGCTTGATATTCATCCGTGAGGTCCTAGCTATCTCCTATACACCAATAACAACTCATAAGTTAGTCATATGGTGCTTAGACTTGTATTTATAACCCATAAATAACAATTAAGCAATCAAAATTCATTTTAGAAGACTCGCCGTAGGCTACGGTTGGTGTACCGTAGCTTACGGCACACAAAAATAACTTGGACAGCAGCTCTATACCGTAGGTTATGGTCTGGACCGTAGGTTACGCTGCAACCTAGATGCAATTTTTTTAGTTTTGGTCCTTTTTTACGAAAACGGCCGTAACTTTCAAACCCTTTATCCGTTTAACCTCACGTTTTTTTCCTACGTGATCGTAATTTGGTCCTCTATCGTTTGGACTCAAAATCCACCATTTGGATTAAGAAAATTTTCATCTTATAAACCTTCGGCTTCATATTTATTTACGAAATTATTCGACCCGTTTCAAGATTTGAGAACTAAGCTCAAATCTCGCTTATTCTTTCCACACCTCCTATTCCCACACTAGGATTTTCATTTATCTTCCACCATAACTATATTTGTGGTGGATTTCATATGATAAATCATATTTTCCGAATTGTACTCTTCAGTTTGACAATTTACGGAAAAGAGCCATTACGAGGCATTAAACTAAAAAGGCTTATACTTTTCATTTTTATACTACTGAAAAGATTTACTCAATTATAAAACTCATTTTCAAACAACCCTCAAGGGTCGTTTGTTCGGTTTATCATCCGAGGGCATTTTGGTCAACTTTAGTCTTTTAATCACTAAGGACATTTTTTTTTAAATCTTGTTTTGACCAAGAATACTCTTTAACCCGTATTCCATTTTAATTTCATTATATCCGTAAGAACATAATATAAAATTTCAATTTGCTTGATATACCTCACCATGGGTAATCCAAAGGCCCACCCACGACTCAATTAACTCTTGTCGAACCTTATGTTCTCAGAGAGAGTTTGACCTATTTCACATACCTGAGTCGGGTCAAAGTAGTGACCCGTTTTAATACCTCATCATGTTAGTTGCTAATTAATAACAACGAAATCTCACACGCTATTCGCTCCTGTGAGCATAAGACTCGACAAACAACCATTACTCATTAATGTCAAATGGTGATATCATCACCTTTTGACCCGTTTGGTTTAAATGACCATTTTATCCTTTTGAGATGGTATTTATTTGCCATCTCATCCATGTAATCTACTTTGGTTTGTACCATACGACCTTATTTCTTAAAAATTATTTCTTAATTTCTTTGACCCCTCAAGGCTTACGCCATAGAGTGTCTTTTTTTAAAAACTCCTTGTTTAATTGTCAACTCGTGACCGAATTACCATTTTACCCCTTTTTACCTATTATGGTTTGCGTCATAAGGTAAGTTTTCAAATCTCATTGTTTATTCGTCATTGCACGACTAAAATAACGTTTTACCCTTTTTACCATCTAATATGGTTTATTACCTTTATCACTTGTTCCGACCCATATCGATTCGTGTCGGAACGTCATATTTCAAAATCCTATTCTGAATGCCAAATCGTTTATTCCTAGTCAAATACATAAGTAGATATACTACTTTAAAGTTGTAAGCTTCACTTACCTTGCATTCCGATAATGCTTTTCTCCCATATTTGACCTGCTTTTTTCCCAAGCTTCCACGTAGCTTGTTAAGCGTCAAACTATCATTTATAATTTGCAAGATGGTTAGATTAGTCATCATTTATCACGACTATTCCACCTTAAGGGTTTTATATCAAAATTATCATTCGATCTTATTATAGGTCAGTTTGACTTTTAAAAAAGTTAACTGCCTATTAACACATACAACCCACAAATAAGTTCGACAACTCTTTTAGGCATTTCAATAATTACCCGGTGGGCACTATTCTTAGGCCACCATTATAACTACGTTCATCAACCTAGTTCAGATGATTGTTTACATCACGTTAACATAATTTATATTCATTGTATGCTAGTTTATGATTCATTATATAAGAACACAGGGATTACTCAAACATCAAACTTAAACAAAGATTTTAACCATTCATATACACATGATGATTTCAAGCATCTATAACATGATTATAACATCAACTTCTTTATATCATACAAAAACACATTTCGTGGTAAGTATGAACATGCACTCAAACTTATAAATTGTTCAAGTATCTTGCTTTTACTATCATGTATAATGATTCTAAGCACATATATATCATCAACTTCATCATATAATCAAAACCCACTTTATAATCTACTTGTTAATCACTTACAAGTGATCTTATCTCTATTATCTCATAATTTCATCATGTCTAACGAAATTAAGCATCAATAAACACTCAATTTCATCTTTGGATCATAATCCAACAATCTATTTGCAAATAATCTACTTGTCTCAAATCACAACTTTCACCAATCTAGGTTTTAAGACATACCTTATGATCCCCTAGTGTAGGTGATCGATAATGTCACACCCTGACTTTTGCGGAAGCGTGATTATGGTGTGACTTTCTTAATGTCATTGCATTCAATCATAACATCAACTATATGATAAAACCATAGGTTTGTCATCCATTAGATAAGTTAAAACATAACAACATTGCTTTAAAAACGTAGACTTCAAATTCAAGTTTTACAAACCATACAAATTGTTTAAGGACTCATCAAAAGATATTAAATAGCACCAAGGTTTGGGAGACGTGTCTCGTCCAGGAATAAGACACACTGACCAAACCCAAAGACCATGGATGACATCTTTATTCTTAACGCAGCATAAAAACTTCCAACGCCCGCCAGATCCACTTACTAATTTCCTGAAATACATGTAGTTTGAAAACATCAACAAAAGTTGAGCGAGTTCATGTGTTTGTCTGTGTGTATAAGTAAACCATTGAAATAAGTGTAAGTATGTTTGTATGTAATTGAAATCACGGTATGAAAGCAACAAGGAAATAGATCGATTAATGGGTAGCTAATACATTAATATACGTGACATGGTGCAGGAAGACTCAAACCTAGCAGACTTCGTCAGTAAGACATAGTCACCACATGGCTCATTCGGCGTGCTCATGGGTGGGGCTCGCTACACCTGCATAGATCTATCACTCATGTCCCTCGGTCCTACAACGAGGATTAATGATCTCAAGTATGCGCCTACCCATTCACATGATCTATGGTTCTTTCCTAGGCTAACCATACCAACTGTATTTGTAAGTAATCCTTTCGTAACACGTATTTCACCCCCGAAGTTAACAAACAAAATCAGTTTAAAGAAAAGGGGGACTTGAACTCACTGTCTTGCGTCTTCAGTACCGTAACTCAAATCTCTTCAGCAACACGACTACCTACAATGTACTATGTCTACTAGACGGACGGGTCGTGCCTTGTCTTAGCATTAACGTCTCTGAGTTACGTTTCTTTTAAGTCTTCAATATTATTCCAAGTTATAATTACTTGTTAAAATAATAATTATTTTAACTTAAATTATATTTTCAGGTTTTGGAATAATCGTTAAACGATATTTGTAATAATACTTCTCAAGTATTTAAATCCGTATTTCCTTCCCAAGGATGGGGGCATCTTATACATGTATATTCGTATTCTTGTATTTGTTGTTCCAAAATAATATATTTCCAAGCCTCACTTTAGAAAATATATATAAACTCATTTTGTCCAAAAAAAATAATGTATTTCAAGGAAACATATATTTTTCCAAAAAATTATATATCTTCCAAATATTCTAGGAAAATATATTTTTACTTCTCAAAAATAATATATTTTCTCCTTGTCGAAAATATGATATACTTGTAATAATAATAAAATCATATTTTCATTTCTTTCGTATCCAAAATAGTATTTATCCAAAAATATATTTATGAGCATATTTTCCGGAATATTTGGTAAGTTACGTTTCTAGTTTGGTTTGCCAATATATTGTTTGTGTAACTCGTGTAATTATTCCTTGTGATTTTTGGTAATATTTCGGATTGCAATTTCTTGGTATTTGTCAAGTTATATTATTTTAGCCCTAAAATAATATAACTACTACACAAAGCAAACAATATTCACACACATCATGTCTTTAATGTAAATATATATTCTAAATACATATTTATCCATTTTTATTTATAAAAACAAACCTCCAATACTTGTATTTTTGTTACAAAAGTTATGGCAAGGTTTATATCGAAAACCATAGTTAAAATACACTTGTAAATACTTGTTAGAAAATATTTTTCTAAGTGTTTATATTTTTAGAAAATTTTGCCATAGTTTCCCCTAAAAATGGAGGTGTCCATGCTATCAAAGCATATCATTTTCTTTTCAAAGTCATCACAAACAATCAACAAGCAATCCCTAAGCAACTTACACTTACCAAGTGCAAAAACAATGCTATTTACATAACAATCATGAACTTGAACCTTCATAAAAACTTGTAGTAACTTGGTAAAGTGTTTAGTGGGTTTAGTTACCCTTTAAAGTGTGTTTATTTCTTTAGAAATCTCCTTCTTGGAAGATTTAGGTGTTTACAACTTACAAGTTGATTTTTTCGAAAATCATTCTTTTGGATTTTTCTTGTAAACAATGTATTCTTATGCTTGTTTCACCACTAGAAACATGGTTAGTTTCTTTAAAAACAAAGTTCATGTAAATCTTGTGATTTAATCTTGGTTTCTTTGGAAAAACTATTTTAGAAATCATCCACTCACAAGACTTGTATTTTGTTTAAATCATCATCATATGAAAACAACTTTTATTATTCAAGTTCATGTAAACACAAAACATGATGATCTTGGTTTTTCACAAGATCACCCCCCATAACTTACTAGCTCACGTGTTTAATCACAATCTAGTAGGTTTCTTGTGATGTCTAACATCACTAACACAAATCATCAATCATCAAGAAGCAAATCATCACTAAACAACAAGTATTCATATGTTTGTTAAGCTTATGTTAAAGATTTATGATTATGTCTTTTAGTGTTCATCAAGATTAACAATGTGTATCATCTATTAACCATCAAAATAAGAAGTATCAAGAGATCATAAGGGCCTTACTACTAGCACAAGGCTAGGGAAGAACACTTGATGTTGTAGATGACAAATGTGGAGGGTAAAAGCAAATGGGAGAGGTCCTTCAAGATCCACAAGCTCCACACTTCTTAAGATACCTTCTAGCACCTTGTGTACACCTTGGAATGTATTGAAGTTGGATGAAAGATGGTGGTGCTGTGGCCCTTGATCTCGGCCGAGAGCATGGAGGGAGAGAGAGGGAGATTTTGGTGTGTGTTAAAGTGTGTGAGGGATATGAATTCAAGATCCCCCATGTTTACTTATAATCTATAATTGAAGTTTACCCATTGTGTAATATGTTTCACAAGTACCATGCAAATCTCTTAGGATATCTAAACAAACCCAATATGATCCCCCAATTAGGCCATGTGGCCGATTTCATAGGTTAGGGGGGGTACTAGCATAGGTTAAACTAAATGGGTTACAATCTTGTTTAATTTCAAGTATTAGTTACTTATATTAGTTAGTAGATGTTTTAGTGGGTGTTATGATGTTCGGGGATCATAACTAGCTCAGAAACACTAAAACAATGCTTCTAGTATAATTTTGGTGTTTCGGGTATTGTCCGGTTGTTCGGTTAGATACCGATTCATTAAAGTGTCAAACTATTCCGTTTAGTGATCTTTAAGTACCCTTTTGTGACGCTTTTAATTCCCGACACTTAGGAAAGCATTCAGGACCATTTAGTCATGTTTCTGCATGTTACAAGCTTATTAAAAGCTGATTTTTGCTGAATTGTGCTGAATTCAGCACTTTGGGTGAGTTTTAGGCACTTTCCGGCACTTAAACTATCACCTAGAAAAACAGTTTCGTGGTCCTTACTTCCCTACACTCTATACTAGTGTAGTACTTAGTTTCTGGCTCATACTGTGTCTCAAAACAACGTCTGTCTATGTACTGAACTCTGTCAGCATTCTCCCGGTTTGTCTGTTAACTGTGCTAACTGTGCTTTATGCATCAATTATGTCAATATGTTTGCATGCAGTCAATGATATGTAATTTGCAATATGTGATGCACATGTAAGTATAATGCAGAAATCAGATAGCAGTTCAAGTCATTATTAGTAAATCAGCACAGTCATTAATCATTAATTATTGTCTAATTAATTGTACGGAAGCATGCAAATTTGATAGTTGTCACATTCTCCCCCTGTTAAGAAAATTTCGTCCTCGAAATTTATACTACCTTAACTCCTTAGGGTTACATTATGCGTGTATGTATATGAATAATACTGAGGTAGGTAACCACAAAACCGAATCAAATCTTATTCACATCAGGTGAATCCAATGACATATTACAATAATCGGAACCCAGCAGTTAAAAGGTATGTGTTTCAGGATTTATTGTCAAAGATACAAGATTTATTGACGTATAGTCTAGTGTAATCTAGTTAACAGGGGTTCCACAAAAGAGGAGTTTTGACCGATAAAATTCCAAACAATTGGTCATAATATGCAAATGAGTTTTCACACACCATAGCATCCGCTATATGAACTCATAATCAACAAATCGAATGTGATAGTAGCATGAAAATGATCTGTCAACTTTTAAACTAATACATGGATAAAATAGTGTGTGGACATTCTTGAATTGTGAAAATACACCGAATGAAACACAAGCGAATCTGGTGTGTAAGTCTTAATTCGTAGTTGCATTAAGAATGTTTAAATGACAAGTCAAACAAAAGTATGTGTAGTTTTGTGTGAAAAGGTTGACCATGATTAGCACAAGCTACAAATTTGTAATGACGCCACAAGGTGTCGTAATTGACATATTTCAATAATAGCGGTGACCGAACAAGTTCACCGTGTTTGAAATTAAATGAAGGTGTACTGAAACAATCTGAAGATTTGATTTACACAATGTCATAGAGTTTTCAATTGAATACGAAACATCAAAGAACCACTGTTTCCGATCGAAGATGAAAAGCAATAAACACTGCAAGGTATTCAATTGATAATGAAAGAATCGTTAGGAGGTACACCGTGATATGAAATGAACCTATGTACCATTATCTTAATACATAACTGTGTTGAGACCGCTTTAATCGTGATAAACAAAACGGATTTAGAACAAATAAATAGACAATTAAATCCGTGTATGAGGTGCATAACCAAATTAGCGCAAGCTTCAATTTTGTGAAAGTATCACTGCAAGGTATCGAAGCCAACAAACAATTTAGTGGAGTCGTAGACCAATCAAGTCTACTACGACTCGAAACAAAAGAACCTTTGCAAAAGTATTTGTATATGATGCTCCGAATACATCATATAGCGTCTTAAATTGAATATACGAAATGGATAAGTTCAAGCAATTGAACTTGGTTTCAGCGTAACCCGACAATAAACGTATGTATCAACAAGGGAATCTCAGCATGGTTACGAAGATAAACCATGAATGTAACTTGAAAGAAAAGAAGTTTCAAGAAAGTGTGTTGACTTGATAACAAGGAGCCAACCATTACCATAATGTAGGTCATTCAAATCATAACTCAATAGTCAGCCTTAGCAAAATAATATTTGAACTTTAATGAAGCGTTTATTCGAAATGAAACCACATGCGTAGCAAATGGTGCATGCGTAACATATAAGTTTCCAAGTAATGAAACAATGAGTATTTGCTACAATGGAGAAATGATCAAGTATCGAAGAAAATGTGTGTTCGCTCTCAGCGAAGAAAAATTAACATGATGCAACTACCATTAAGGGGAGTAGAGATGCAAACATCTACTTGCTAAAAGTGGAGATTTCAACAAAAGAAATTTGAGTACTTCTGTTTGGTTAGCTGAAATAGCATATATGTTAGGGTAATGGGGTTTGCTTGAGTTAACAGGTGTGGTTCCTAAATGACAACCTTTACAAGTTTCGACCTGGGTCCCCAAAGGTCCTAAGTATATGTTTTCTAAGTTCTCAAAGTTTCGTATTCTGCGTAAAACTGTTTGTGCATTGTGTATGAAACACAATTTTTGTGTATGTTTAAAACAAGTTATTGTCCCACAATTTCCCGGCATACTTTCTTCCTGAATTCACAGTTAATGACACTCGATCATCGATCAGTCGTGAAATAGTATTTGGATCCTCATAGTTAGTTAAATAATTCGTTAATCCTCAGCAAGAGTTACCGACTCTTGTTGGTTAGCTCGTTCGGCTCTTGGTAGTCGATGCTCATTTGAAAATCATCGTCCTTCTTCTTGACGAGCAGAACTGTGGTTACTCAAAACGGGAAACTTGGTCTGTTAACTTCCTTCTCTATCAACTACTGAAGCTATACTGACAATCCTTGCATCTCCGAAGGTGTAAGTGTATAAGGTGCATTGACTGCAGGCGCGGCGCCTGGAATTAAATTGATGCGAAATTCAACTTGTCGTTGAGGAGATAATTCTGGCAAGTCTTCGGGGAAGACTTCAGGATATTCCCTTATCACAGGGATATCTTCGAGTTTTGGTTCTTCGGCTCCCTTGTCCACGACACGAGCAAGAAAACAACATATCCTTTTCGCAACAACTTTCGTGCCTTCAATCCATTAGTAATTTGTAGAGGCGTACCCTGCTTCATGAGTCATGATCATTGCTTTGTTCGCCATCGGGATGCGGATATCAATCTCCTCTCGATCGCTCGACTATCAATCCATCCCAATTACCTCGTCGAAGCTTCCCAACTCAACTGGCAGTAGATCAAGCGTAAACTCACGCTCTCCGGGTTCTATCTTGCTGTTTCCAATTACTTAGTTGGCCTCCACTAGCTTCCCATTAGCTACTTCTATTGAGTACAGGTTATCTAACTTACTTGCTACTAAACCTAGTATACTCTCAAACTTCTAGAGATGCGAAGCTAAAATCTGCAACAGTATCTAGCAGCACAGATGCATAACGTTGACTAATATGGGACGTACCGATATCCACACTTGGATTCCTGGTGTGTCTCCCTAGCTCCGGTGTTGAGCTTTCATCCTTGTGCCTGATTGTTGTTAGGACAATATCTTCTGAAATGCTTTCTGCTCCCACAGTTTGAACAACCTTGAGCACGCTTTCATTTGTCACTCTTCCTGCATTGATAGTTGTCGTTGTCGTTGTTTCCTTCAAAATTCTTGCTATCATCTTGATTTCCATTTCCACGTTCAGTACCTTGCCTACAAGTCTCCTTAACATGCCCCACTTTGCCACAATTTTCACATTTTCCATATCTGCATCGCCCGATATGATAACGTCGACAATTGTCGCACTTAGGTAGGATACCCATGTATTCTTTCCCCTTTTTGGCCCTGTTCTTGCTATTCCCCCGCGTACCCTTCTTGAAGTTTGCAAATTTTCTCTTGTTGTCTCCAGATGACTCTACAGGTGTCTCCTTTTTCTCTTCCGAAGTGGAAAATTTTCCTAGTCTAACCGCTTCTTCAGTGAGCGCCACACTTATGTCGATAGCCTCGGTGATCGTTGGAAGTTTAGATGTTGTCACCAGGCTTAGAATCTGAGGTGCCAATCCCCCGATGAAGCGTTCGATTATCTTAAACTCTGGTACCACCAGATGCAAAGCAACTTGTGATAAATCGTGAAATCTTTGCACATACTCAGATATCTTTGAACCTTCCATTTTTAAGTTCCATAATTCAGTCTCCAACTTCTGGACTTCTGCCCTTGATCAAAATCTCTTACGCATTAGTTCTTTCAGTTCGTCCCACGTCATAGCATATGCAGCAGTCTTACCCAACGTCCGGACCTGAAGGTTCCACCATGACAGAGCCCCATCTAGAAACAGTCCAGATATGTACATGACTTGTTGCTCTGGAGTACACTTGCTCAAACTCAAAACAGAATCCGTCTTCCCAACCCAACGCACAAAAGTTATGGCACCCCCAGTGCCGTCGAAATCTCGGGGCTTGCAGCTCAAAAACTGCTTGTAGGTACAGCCTGCGACATCATTCACATAAGGCATTAGCAAAGTACCCTTGGAAATGTCCAAACGTTTCGTAATGTGTCTTAAGTGACTAAACATTACCGCTGGGTGGGTTATTTCCTGAGGTACCCTCCGCTGCGTTCGGAGCGCAGGGCCTCGTGTTGTGCGATGGCTTGTGAGATGCGCTCTTGTAATTCCACCTCTGTCGTTGGCAGAGAGTTATTGGTATCAGTGTTCCCTTGTATCGACATCTTCTAAGAAGAAGATCGGTTAGGTCAGGTCTTATTTGTTCAAGAAGTGCGTATAGTTGTTTTAAAGGTCATATGTACATACACGTAATAGATTATCATATCAACCAATCAAGCAATAGCATAACCAAATAATTTGGGAAATTTGTTTAATGAGAGCCTAGCAAGCAGGCACGTAGTATTATAATTATAGCACACACATGCAGATCTACAACGTGCTTAGTGAGGGCATGGCGACTGGGCTTTCATTGGTTATTGGCCACAAGGTATTGTCGCATGTTTAGTGATGATTAGGCTTCCAATATTCTCCGACCACAATTACATTGTCTTACAAAATGTTTCACATCAAAAGGGACACAGGGTCACCCTACCCTTGTCCAATAAATCTATCAGTGTATCAAAATCACGTGGTTAAAAGTAGTCTTCAAAGTTTCCGCAATCTCAGCTCATTAGTAGGGTCTTTCCCCAAAGTAATGCAATCCGCATAAAACCAGAAACCAACTATACTGGTGACTGAGGTGGGGGAGGGAAGAAAAGCAAACTGCTAACATGCGCGAACTCCTCCTCGGGCTTGTATATACGTCGAAGTAATTGACTGATCTGCTGCTCGATAGTAAAGAGACGAGCATCAAAACCTGGGAAAGGTGTAAGAGCAGCAGGTGGGAGTGCAGAAGGAGGCAGTGATGAATGTGGAGGATCCAAGTATACTGGCAATAGACAGGGTGGAGGACGTGGTGTTAGCTCAAGCTCCAAAACTCTGCGACTCATATCCTTAAACTGTAGCCGATGTGACAGGAGCAACCCATTCTGTGTATAGCCTCCATAATGTGAGGGATGGTAGGGGTCTGAAATCAGCATAGTGTATGATAGAAACCATCGGAATGGCTCGTCCTGTATCGAAAGGAGCAAACGGTGCGGCCTGCGAGGTCGGGGAACGTGCTGCTGTAGCATAAGGATCGTCCTGCGAGTGCTGACCTGGAGTACCTTTCCGGTGCGAGTATGTCCTGATAGACATGTCGGTGTAATGGACGTCAGTCTACATAGGGGAAAAGGAGCAACATCAGTGGGTGCAAGTGCAGGAACAAATGTCTCAACAAGAGAGAAGATCTTCAGGTGCATGTACTGGGTCAGGTATAAGGGGTGCATTGTCTGGTAAACCAAAAGAAATAGGGTCATGATTAAGCAAGGGCTCAGGATCAGCAGGTGCAATATCAGACTGACCACAAAAGGGACAGGAGCTGGCTCAGGAGCAGGCTCTGGGTCGTGTAAAGGTGTGGCATCTCGAGCAGGTGATAGTGCAGCAGTCATAGCAGTGTCGTCGCTAGAGTCAGTAGTAGAAAGTTGCAATCCGGCCGTCTGTAAGGCTGCAGATGTCACAGACTCAAAGGAGTCTGAAATCGGGTGTATACTAGAATCCGAGGATAGCTTGATAACAGGGGTCTCGGGAAGTGAAATTAGTAACAACGTTCTCGTTTAAATTTCCATCATCATGGGCGTCATCAGGAGGGCCATCAACAAACATGTCAACGTTATCATCAACTACTCGTCGAGTAGCCAATCTTCGGGAGGAATGTCCACAGGAGGCGCATCATCGAGGACCGGAGCCATGGTGTGCTCACCATCGGGATGACCAGTGATGAGGTGCTCATCGACCGAAACAAGGATGACAAAAAGATTCTTGTCGGGGAAGCCATCAGCAAGGGTAAATTACCAAAGTCTAGTAGCGCGGACGGTTGGAAGTCATCCTCGTCCTCGGTCAGCATATCAGGATCACTCTCAATGTCTGACGTATATATCTCCGGCGCAGGTGCAATCTCATTATCTGTGGCGATGGTCGTAAGGTCGTCAATGTCTGACAACTCGCTTTCTAAAGAAGGTGACGTGTGTTCCGGTACTTAGTAGTCATAGTATGTATATCCATAGTAATCATGAACACCTAGTGTATTGCAAGCAAAGACAATTCATCATGTAATCATGTATTCACATTATTTCTCATGAAACTTTCTATCCTTCCTAGTCTCCCAGACTAAACTACCCAGTCTCCCAGACTAAACCACCTAGTCTCCTAGACTAAACCAACCAGCCTCCCAAACTAAACTACCTAGTCTCCCAGACTAAACCACCCAGTCTCTCAGACTAAAACACCCAGTCTCTCAGACTGAACTACCTGGTTTCTCAGACTAAACTTCCCAGTCTCTCAGATTGAACTACCCAGTCTCTCAGACTGAATCTCCTAGTCTCTCAGACTAAACTCCCAGTTTCCCAAACTGAATTACCTAGTCTCTCAGACTGAACTACCCAGTCTCTCAGACTGAATCTCCTAGTCTCTCAGACTAAACTCTCAGTTTCCCAAACTGAATTACCCAGTCTCTCAGACTGAACTACCCAGTCTCTCAGACTGAACTACCCAGTCTCTCAGACTAAACTACCCAGTCTCTCAGACTGAACTATAAATGAATTCCTTGAAATGTGTTTCGTGTCTTTTATTTGTAAAAATGTTTGTTTCCTGGATCTGGGCGTTTTGTGTATGCAATGAAAGCATGTTTGTAAAAAAAATGTTTTTGTGAGAGCCCTAATGATTGTAGTCTAGACTCGAGAAAGAATCCTAGTTCGCTACAATCGAGGCTCTGATACCAAGCTGTCACACCCTGACTTTTGCGGAAGCGTGATTATGGTTTGACTTTCTTAATGTCATTGCATTCAATCATAACATCAACTATATGATAAAACCATAGGTTTGTCATCCATTAGATAAGTTAAAACATAACAACATTGCTTTAAAAACGTAGACTTCAAATTCAAGTTTTACAAACCATACAAATTGTTTAAGGACTCATCAAAAGATATTAAATAGCACCAAGGTTTGGGAGACGTG
>JARYGA010026061.1:0-64747 GCA_030545235.1 Helianthus tuberosus | reverse complement strand
AATCGAACCGCAACAAATCGTTCCTAGCAAATGCATTTCTGAAGATAACTTCAGTAATAGCGTAAACGGAGGCAGTAATCATGTTAATCATGATAATGAACCACGGAAAGCTCCGCTCCCTAAGAAAAGGAAAGTTGCAACGCCTGGTTGCACTTACAAAGAATTTCTTGCTTCTAAACCCACTGAGTTTGCAGGCAATGAAGGAGCGACTGCGGCACTGCGTTGGTTAGAGAAAACCGAGGCAGTAATTGCCATAAGTAAATGTGCTCAGGATGATCAAGTCATGTACGCGTCAAACCTTTTCAAAGAAGTGGCGCTAGAATGGTGGAATACGGTGTTACAAGCAAAAGGTAGAAGGATGGCATATGCTATGAACTGGGAAGAATTTAAGAGCTTTGTAGAAAGAAAATTCTGTCCCGAGTATGAAAAAGAACAAATGACAAATAAGTTCCTAACCCATCGGATGGTGGATGTAGATTGTCGAGGGTATACTTCGACATTCTTCGAGTATGCTCGAGTGATACCAAACCTGGCTTCGCCAGAGCCGGTACTTATTTCTCGTTATACTTGGGGATTGATTTCCGAAATCCGTAATATCGTCAAAGCTGCGAAACCTCGCACGATTGATGATGCAGTGGATTTAGCCAATACTCTAACTGATGAACTAGTACGGACAAGAGAAGAAAATAGAAGGAAGGAAGTAGCCCAAAAGATTACCCAAGAATTCCATCCGGGTAACCATAACAATTTCAAGAAAGGAGGAAATGGGCAATCTTCTACTAACCCATTTTGCAATTTTTGCAAAAGGAAGCATTTTGGAATATGCAAAGGATATTGCAATTTTTGCAAAATTCCGGGGCATCAAGAAGAAGACTGCAGGAGGAAGAAATTTTCAGTCTTCTACAACTGTGGAGAAGCTGGACATCTTAGGCTAGATTGTCCAAAACTGAACAAACCATCTGACAATAAAGCCAAACCGGCAGAAGGAGCAAAAAGGAATGTAAGAGCCTTCCAACTGACTGCTAAGGAAGCAGAACTCATTCCAGAAGTGATAGCCGGTACGTTCTTAGTTCACAACGTTTACACAAGAATATTATTTGACTCGGGTGCAAACCAAAGTTTTATAAATATTTCATTCTGCCAAACTTTTAACTTACCTTTAACCAGCATTAGGCAAATTTCTACAATAGAAACGGCAGATGGGGATTCAGTTAAAATAAATAAGGTTCTGCAAAATGTAGAAATAGAACTTTTAAGTCATAAATTTTCTGCAACCCTATTATTTATGAAATAAGTTGAATTCGATATTGTGTTAGGAATGGATTGGTTAGTAAACAACCATGCTCAAAATTATCTGTGATAAGAATTCCCTAGAAATTTGTGCAACCACTGGAGAAGTAATAACGATTACAGGAGATAAGCTATGTAAAACCCTAAAGTTCATATCAGTAAGGAAAGTTGCTAATTATGAACGAAAGTAAGGAATAGTATACATGATTTCAGTAATCATCAATACTAAAGATAAAGAAATTAAGGAAATTTCTGTAATTTCAGAATACCCAGATGTATTCCCAGAAGAGTTCCCAAGGTTACCACCAGATAGGGAGATAGAATTTAGGATTCATCTAATTCCAGGAATTTTACCGATAAGCCAAGGAACCTTATCGGTTAGCACCTACAGAAATAAAAAAAAAACTGAAAAAGCAATTAGATGAATTATTAAGTAAAGGTTTTATACAACCTAATTTATCCCCATGTGGGGGGCACTAGTGTTGTTTATTAAGAAAAAGATGATTCGATGAGAATGTGTATTGATTATAGGGAATTGAATAAGGTTATAATTAAGAATCGATACCCATTACCTAGAATTGATGATCTATTCGATCAATTCCAGGGAGATAGATATTTTTTCTAAAGATCGACTTACTTTTCGGATATCATCAATTGAAAGTACAAGAGGAAGACATACCTAAAACTACTTTCAGAACTAGGTATGATCATTACAAGTTTACAGTCATGCCCTTCGGATTAACAAATGCACCTGCAGTATTCATGGACATAATAAATAGGATCTGTAAACCGTATTTGGATAAATTTGTAATTGTCTTCATAGATGATATACTTATTTATTCCAAAAGTCAGAAAGAACATTGTCAGCACTTGCATACACTCTTAACTTTGTTAAGAAAGAGAAGCTTTATGCCAAATTTTTGAAATATGAATTTTGGCTGCCAAAAGTACAATTTCTAGGTCATATGGTGAATCATAAAGGTATTCACATAAATCCTGATAAGATAGTAGCAATTATCAAATGGAAGGTTCCGCAATCAGCAATGGAAATTAGGAGTTTTGTAAGTTTAGCCGGATATTATCGAAGGGTTATTAAGGAATTTTCCAAAATAGTTATACCATTAACTAAGCCAATTTGTGAAACAGTTAAATTTGAATGGGGATTTAAACAAGAAGAAGCCTTTAGAAATTTACCAAATGATTTAATCCTAGCCTTACCAGAAGGAACCGAAAATTTTAAAGTATATGGTGATAATTCAAAGCTAGGATTTGGATGTGTGTTAGTGCAACGCAAAAAGGTCATTGCGTATACATCAAGATAATTGAAAAAGCACGAAGAGAACTATACAACACATAATTTAGAATTAGGAGCCATAAATTTTGCCCTTAAGATTTGGAGACATTATCTGTATGGAAGTAAGTTTACTGTCTATACGGATCATAAGAATTTAAGATATATAATTGGGCAAAAAGAATTAAACATGAGGCAAAGGAGATAGATGAAAATCCCAAGTAACTACGACTGTGATATTCAGTATCACGAAGGAAAAGGCTGAAAACGACTAGAGATCGCCAGAAGAGTTATACAGATAATAGACGAAAGCCGTTGGAATTTCAAGTTGGAGACAAAATGTTATTAAAGGTATCTCCTTGGAAAGGAGTTGTTAAATTCAGTAAGAAAGGAAAGTTAAATCCAAGGTACGTAGGACCATTTTCAGTGATTCAACGTATAGGACCAGTTGTTTATCGTTTACAACTACCAGGAGAGTTAGCTGGGGTACATGATGTATTTCATGTATCCAATCTCAAGAAAAGTATATCAGATGAATCTTTGGTAGTACCTTTCCAAAATATAAAGGTAAACGAGTAGTATTAGTTAAAGTAAAGTAGGATTCAAAGATTAGTAGTTGGAATCAGAAATGAAGCGAAAGTATCCTCAATTATTCCAGTAAATCTCGAGGACGAGATTTTTATTAAGGTGGGGAGAATGTAACAACTCTCATCAAAAGTCATATTTATTAAATTAATTTGACCAATAGGAAACCCTAATTAAGACACCCAAGTGATTCTGCGCAAACCCTAAAATTTTCAGAACAATCAGAATCAGGATCAGGGCCCCTAAAACACAGGGGGGGGGTATTTCCTAGTCTACGATTATCCAAATAATTCGTTGGCAGAAATGAATTAATGAAATATGTCGACTCAGCAGGCCTAGTCCCAAATGTGGCAAACCTATAGTGCTTAGGTGTTCCTTACGCACCGTAAGGAAATTAGTGTTACGGTGCGCAAGGGTGGTTACGCACCGTAAGGGTCAGAGTGTTACGGTGCGCAAGGGTGGTCAAAATTTGGGTATAAATACAGGACATTGGCACTTGAAATTCTGCGTATGATCGACGAAGAAATTCGTTCTAGGCACTGAGATATGCTCTGTTTATTACAATTAACACACACGGTTAACTAATCGACGCCGCAATCAGGGTAACAACTCGATCGCTATTATGATTCATTGTCCGATCGATCAATATATCCAATGGATGTTTAAGTGCTGCCCACATTAGGGTTATACTTTGTCATTCGTCGTTAATTTGATGGATGTTTAAGTATCGCACTTTGTCGTTCGTTGTGAGAATTTGATCTCGTGAGTTATCGTAAAGGCTGTATTGATTACTAACCCCGAATTGTGTGCCTGTTATTAAATTTAGGTTAAAAAGGCTAATCAGTAGGCTAAACTCTGCCCAAATTAAATCTGCAATGTGAGTCATTCTCTTTTTATCAACTATTTTACAATACCTCAAATTATTTTCAAGGTTATAATTACAGGGACTAAGTCGTGGATATCTTGAATTACTGGTTAGTGGGGTATTGTGCACATTACTAATTTTCTCCCAGTTAGGTTCATTGACCTACTCGGGATAATCACTGTTAGGTTCATTGACCTACAGGGATAATCATCACTATTTAGGTTCATTGATCTAAATAGTGGTATGACCATCGTCACCATTGTGACTTGTCACCATTGTGACAGAGTGCCAGATAAAAATAAGATAGAAGCCATTGTAATCGCTCTTATGCTGTAATTAATAACTATGCATCATTATGCAAAATAGAATGATTCACTCAGTATTTCCCGCTGACAAAACCTTTTTCAAACATATTTCAGGTAATCTATTATGATCCAGGAAAAGTGCCATATAGCACTACAAGCTCAAAGAAGTGGCTCAGTATAAAATAAAGAAACATGTTTTGTAAAATAAAGGATTTCTTCGTGAAATCTCAAGATTGTAAATTACCGGGTTTTATCCCGCGTTGTGAAATAAAATAATCGGGAAATATTTTTGCATTTAAAAAGATCCTGATGTTAAACTTCCGCTGTTAAAATCAATTAAATAAATACCACGGGATTTCTGTCCCGCGGCTCCTGAAACGGGTCAAACCAGGTCGGGGGCCGTGACAACATGACACCTTTTTGTGTTAGGGCAGTGAGAGGTTGAGCAATCTTTGAAAAAAAAAACCTTCAATGAATCTTCGATAGTACCCAGCGAGACCAAGGAATTGTCGCACCTCCGAAGGATTCTTTGGTGCTGCCCAATTCCTGATTGAATCAATCTTAGCAGGATCCACGTGTATCCCCATTTCATTAACGATGTGACCGAGGAAGTGTACTTCTCGAATCCAGAAGTCACACTTAGAAAACTTCGCGTAGAGCTGCTCCTTCCTCAGAAGCTCCAAAATAAGACGCAGATCTCGTTCATGATCTTCCTTGCTCTTAGAATAGATTAGAATGTCGTCGATAAATACGATAACAAAATTGTCAAGGTAAGGTTTACATACGCGGTTCATGAGATCCATGGATACCGCTGGTGCGTTGGTTAACCCGAATGGCATGACCAAGAACTCGTAATGGCCATATCGCGTGCGAAAAGCTGTTTTTGGAACATCCTCCTCTCGGACTCTCACCTGATGATAGCCCGATCTTAGATCAATCTTCGAGTAGAAGCTTGACCCTTGCAACTGGTCGAACAGGTCGTCAATGCGAGGTAAAGGGTAACGATTCTTGATTGTCACCTTGTTGAGTTCAAGATAATCAATACACATGCGAAAGGATCCATCCTTCTTTTTCACAAACAACACTGGGGCTCCCCAAGGCGAAGAACTGGGTCGGATAAAACCTTTATCCAACAGTTCCTGAAGCTGGTTCGACAATTCTTGCAACTCCCCTGGTGCAAGACGATAAGGTGCGCGAGCAATCGGAGCTGCTCCTGGTGCAAGATCAATATGGAACTCCACCTGTCGATGTGGAGGCAAACCTGGAAGTTCCTCGGGAAAAAAAATGTCAGGAAACTCTCAAACGACTGGTATATCATCGATTTTCTTCTCCTCATGCTGAGTATCAGTAACAAGTGCAAGAATGGCAGGGTAGCACTTTCGTAAACACTTCTGGGCTTTCATAGACGAAATGATGTTGACAGTTGCGCCGCTTCGATGACCCTGGACAGATAATAATTCCCCGCTAGGGAGAGGTACACGTACGATCTTCTCCTTACAAATTATTTCTGCTCTGAAGTTGGACAACCAGTCCATACCAATAACTATATCAAAACTACCAAGAGTGATGGGAAGGAGGTCGATGTCAAACACTTGACCTAGAAGATCGAGTTTACACCCTAAGAATACGTGTGTGGCTTCTATTGACTTGCCATCAGCCAATTCTACTACATGCTTGTTTACAAGTGGCGCAGGACTTAACCCTAACTGACGACTGAATCCCAAAGATACATAATTCCAGTCGGCACCAGAGTCGAATAACACATAAGCAATAATACCATTAACAGAGAACGTACCGGTCATGACGTTGCCATCGTTCCTTGCATCGCCTGCCCCAATAGTGAACGCCCTACCGCGAGCGCCATTCCCACCATTGTTTCCATTGTTGTTGTTTCCAGCGTTGTTGTTGTTGCTGTTGATGTTCTGGCGATTACCCCCATTGTTATTGTTGGCATTCTGGTTCAACTGTGGGCAATCCCTCTTGAAATGCCCTTCACCGCCACACTGATAACATCCCTTTTGATTACCCCGGTTTTGCTTGGGTTGCTGCCTCTGCTGCTGATGTTGGTGGGACTGTTGTTGTTGATTAACAGGGTGTGGAGCTCTACAATCTTTCGCCATGTGACCCACTCTGCCACATCGTTGACATGCTCGGTCACACGGGCCATAATGATGGAGACCGCACTTGTTACATTTGGGTTGTTTTCCCGCATAAGAGCCCGAAGTTTGGCTGTGAATTTGATTCTGATTGACTGATGACGATTAGCCGAAACTACGAAGACTGCTGGTGTCTGGCCGTTTCTGTGACTGAGCGGAATTTGACGCCTTATCTGTGTCACCCCACTTACGCTTGTTGTCATTGGCAGGTGCAGTAACGATAGCAGTAGTAGCAGTGGGAGTGGTGGTAACAGAGACACGCGGTGGTAACGAACCACTCTCCACCTCTTGATCGGTGATTTTGTGAGCCAGACGGACAATCTGAGTTAAGTTGTTGAGGTTCGCTGCAGTAACCAAGCCCTTCACTCGAGGAGCTAATCCTTTGATGAACAGTTCAATTCTCCGATGCGGAGGTCGGGACAAGTTCGGGCACATGATCGGCAACTCATGTGACCGCTTTGCGTATGCCTCAATCTCAGATCCCACCATCTTCAGATCGTAATACTCATTCTCTAATTTCTGAATCTCGTCCCGAGGACAATACTTTTCCCTTATCAGTTCTTTAAAATCATCCCATGTGGTGGCATTTGCCACCTCGATGCCCAACAGCTGGACCTGGGCATTCCACCATGTCAGGGCACCATCCTCGAGTGTGCCCGTAGCGTACTTCACTCTGTCTCCCGCAGGACAGTTACACGTGGCAAATACTGATTCTGCCTTCTCAAACCACCGCAGGAGTCCTACAGCCCCTTCAGTTCCACTGAAGGTCTGTGGCTTACAATCCATGAACATCTTGAATGTACAAGCAGGCGGGTTGTTATGATTTTGATTCACTTGCAGACCTAAGGCGTAAGAAAATACAACATACGAGTAAGAGTCGAATTCATGACACGAAAATAAGGAGTATTTGGCACGCGTCGTACCAGCCTGATAAGCCGCTAAGGCTTCAGCTACCCGTGTGTTGATCAAGTCAGTTAGTTCGGCTTGTGTCATAGTGATGTGGCTACGTCCACCGTTTCGGCCACCATTACGTCCACCATTGCGTCCGCTCATGATTCTATATAAGGAGAGGGAACAATTTAAGAATCGAAATAAGGTAGGAGTCAAAGCTCACGTTAGCATCTACAAACTACGAAGTTTACACCAAATAGCAGGGCAGAACCCTTCTCACACTCGTTAATCCTCACTGGGACTCTCATGCACCTCACGTTATTATTATGTGTGCACCCACAATAATAAGGCAATTTGCATGCTTATCTCAGTGCCTCTTAACTCGTGCTCAAGGTTTCTCCAACATTCAAATACCAAACGAAAGTATCACATGATTACGAATCATAAAAGTAGAATAGTAGTGTCATGCTGTCAAATTACCACAGTATCCAATATATCGTTTCATGCAAGTTGTGAGTGTGTGAATCTACTAAACAAGTATTGTATAAAGTGAACAGAGGATGAACCTTGCAATCTTGAGCTGAGTGTCATGGTCGATTTTTGAAGTTGTTCGGTTATAGTCTGGTTTTACGAAAACGTTTTAAAACATAGTTCACTATAACCAGTGGCTCTGATACCAAACTGTCACACCCCCAAAATACCACCTGCGAAAACACCGCGGGCATGTGACGTACCAGGATCTAGCCACCAATCACATTGAACCATAAAATAGAATTTCATAAAAGTTTCCATTTATTTCATAAAGTAAATCCAAACATAATCAAAACCATTTTGTTCAGCGGTAGCATAAGGTAAATAATGTTTTCGAGCGTATCAAAACATGTGTGCAATAATCATTAAACTGGTGACCAAGAGCTACGACTCAGGACAACTCCAACGCTCCCAGATAGCAAGTTCCAATCCATGTACCTAAGGACCTACAAGCATGCAGAAAAAGTGTGTCAGACAGGCTGGTGAGTTCACAGTTTGCTTAACCTATTAATACCAAGAAATGTATATGATCTGTTATGACTGTTATGTTGATAATAACTCGATACCGCAAATGGCCCGTTTTGCCCTTCTCCAATGCTCTATCAACATTGGTCAGTATTAAGTTATTAGTTCACGCCCGTCCTATCCAGGTACGCCGTGAGGGTGCCAAACCTAATAGCGCTATCAACTAATAACCCGTTGCCCTACAAGCAACTTACTAATGGTAGGATGGGACTTAAATAATAGAAAGTGAGTGTATTATCCAACGTTAACCCTTTCTGAAAACGGCCTCATATTCCTTACAGGAATATGGGTTTGAGAGAACTGCCTCACATCCCCTGCAAGGATGTGGGTTTATGAAAACCCGTTTAACTGTTTTGTTTGTTTGATTGTCCCCACTGGACGCATGCTTGTTTTGAGAGAAGTGAACTCACCTCGGTTTGCTCGGTAAGATTAGTCACTCGCACACACTAAATCAGTCAAAGCCTACGGTATTCACGTTTGCATAATCAGTTTCACATACACTTGGTTCATATATATATACGTACAGTATCATGATAGTATGCACTTCAAGCAATGATTTCCGAACATCACATAACAGTTACATGCATCCCAACAAACCCTCGGTTTAAATGTATGTTTCAAAGCAATAAATAAAGTCAAACATATCACTCATGACAAGCATTCATGTTTAACTAATCTTATCCATCGTTGTCATGCAGTTACTAGGGTTTCATGATCACACTTATTCATGCATACCTACTGTTCCTACCTTAGACCATTCAAACCACCCACTAGCGACGAAACCCCAGGTGGCGAAACTCCCTTGAGTTTCGTCGACCATATGTGCATGGCGAAACTCCAGCGACTTTCGTCGATTATGAGAGTGTGGCGAAACTCCAATCGGTTTCGTTGATAACCTATCATTTCTAAGTTTCACAGTTCCCATAAACAAACTAAACCATTACAACATGCACAGACTAATTCATTGTTTTGTGTTATGCCGCCACTATCAAAGAAATGTTTAACTATATTATCCCTCAAAAGTCAAGATCTCACATGGATCAATCATTATCCAATGATTCATAGCATCATTACTATTATCAAAACCAACCACAATGGCCGACAATTTTTAATGCTTACATGTTGTTATTGGACCGATTTGTATAGTGGCCTGCAAGTTTATTCATGTGATTACATACATCTAACACGTCACACCTATTCATCATATAGTATCGGCTGCAAGTTTATTTATTCATTAATGTCGAACAATCTAGTCATGCAATCATATCAAATAAGTCGCAGGCCATAACGATATTAGTTCATACAGCCTAAGGATCATGTAGCCTAGTGCATCAGAAAGTTAGATCAATTAATTGTATACAGACTTACCGATGGGATTGAGATGAAGTTACAAAGATCTTCGGGAGAAGAGGGAATGTTGTCGTCGCCGATTTAGAGAGGATTTAGGTTTTGATAAAATACACATTATAAGCAGTTAGAGGATTTATAACACTAATTCACGTTTTGGGCCTCTCCTGGGCCTCAAGCCCATACGGTGTCGACGAAACATCTAGGTGTGCGACGAAACTCCCTAGTTTCGTTGAATGAAGGTGACGATGAAACATAACTATGTTTCGTCGAGTTCGATTGGGTCCAAAGTTTCGTCAAACAAAAGATATATATATATATATATATATATATATATATATATATATGTTCCAAACAATTCATGCATTTCCATTAATTAACTACACAAAAGTGCAACATCTAAATCGTATCTAAATTATACACCAAACGTGAACGAGTTACAATGAAATGAGTTACATTAATCAAATACTAAACACTTTGCGAAACAAATAGCGTGTCGAGTAAGGGCCTCGAAAACTCGGGTTGTCACATATATGCTCGGAGCTAAAGATCAATCTATCAAAATCTCGCTTCTCGCTTCTTGCTAAATGTGGATGGAGGTTTCTCTTGGATAAAGACAAACTGTGGACCAAGGTGACAGAGGCTATTCATATGACAAGATCCGGGTGGGATTTTATCCCGGCTAGATTGACGATGGGTAGAGTTTAGTGTAGTATCGCTAAATGTCCATCTAATATTCATATTTATGGCATTCCTTTGAGAAGGTTTTTTAAAAGTTCGGTTGGCAATGGTTGGGAATCGTTGTTTTGGATTGATCCTTGGGTGTGTAACGAACCCCTAAAGGACATATGTCCGAATCTTTTCAAAATTGAAGTGAACAAGCCATGTAAAGTTAGCAATATGATTAAGGGACAGGATTTAGGCGACCGATTCGAGTGGCAGTGGAGCCGCCCGCTTACGGCTGGCAGGTAGGTTGACGATATGTTGCGGTTGTCCAACAGTCTCTTTAGGTTTGACCTGAATAATGACAGAGATAGATGGAAATGTATCGGGGGCTACGGCTGATAACTTTATTGTAGCGGCGGTTAAGGATCTTTTCGGCAAAAACAGGGTGGTTACAAATCATTATGTACCTGAGTGGTGCAAGTGGATTCCTATGAAATGTAACATTTTTATTTGGCGGGCATAGATGAATAAGATCGCGACTGTGGAAGCTTTAAAAAAGAAATATTATCGTTGTTGAATCGAATTGTTGCCTGTGTGATGACGGAGACGAGACGAAGGAACACGTCTTCTGTGTGTGTTCGGTTGCTTCAACTCTGTGGAATCACATTAGCTCCTGGTGCAAGATTCCGAACATTTTTGTCTTCTCGTTTAGAGATTTGCTGGAAATCCATGAACATGTCGGCTTAAGTGGTGTTAAACAAGAGGCTTTGAAAGGAATTATAAGAATAGGTTGTTGGGGCATATGGAGGGCTAGAAACGGGGCGAAGTTCAACAAATTAATAGCTATCAAGGTGGAGAAAATTATTAGTGAAATCAAATCGGTTGGGTTCCTTTGGTATACTGTTGGATCAAAAAATAGGAAGGTTTCTTAGGAAGATTGATGTAAGTTTGTAATTATGTTGTTTGTGCTTTGTTTTGGTCACCTTATTTTGAGGTTGGTTTCGGTGATGTTAATGAAATTTTCCTTTCAAAAAAGAAAATGTTGAAGAACTCAAAATTTTTCATCGATGATGAATGTGGGCATAAGAATGTTAAGGTTTTGGAGTATTATCTAAATTTCATTTATAAAATGCTAAGTTGTTGAATGAATGATGACATAGGTGAACTAATAATAGCTTCATGTTGGTATCCATGTCCATAAACGCTAAATGGGGTTGGGGACAGCAATCGATCGGGTATGGTTAAATTTTTTTTGAACGGCCAACTAAATCATCAGATAAATATCTTGGAAAGCCTTCAATCGAGTAAATGAATCCCCTCCTCCATAACGGTCAGAGTTGGATGCATACCTGAGCCACCAGTTAGGGGGAAAACCCACCCGCCTGAAGGCCCACTGCGGTAAAACCCGGTTCGGCTCGGTTTCAAATTAGCGACCTCTAGAAAGGCCTAGTGTAACACCCCGAAAACGGATTTGGTAATCAAACTCCGTTAATACTAAAAGACGGGTAAAGTACCGTTAGCAGTAAAAATAACCCGGTAAATATTTGGATTTAAATAAGAAATCCTAATAATTTAAATACAAGCAAATCAAAGAATTAAGGAAATAAGTTTATAAGAGCCCGAGTCAACATGACTTAAAATAAAACGGGTTTTTAACTCCCGGAACCCACTAAGTTAACCAGGTAAAATTAACCTAGTTAGTAATGGGTAATTAAATAATAAACTATGAGTATAGTTTCATTTATGAATCTCTAAACATGAGGGACTAATATGGACAAGTGGGAAACTTGTTTTATTAAAACAAAAAAATATAAAATACACACACACACGCATTGTGTGCATGTTCTGATCGACCAGGAGAAGCTCCATGGGAGCTCAAACCCTAACTTCAACAAATCAACAAAATTGAAGGTCAAATCTAGCCCGAATCGGATGCATGAACACGTATTAATGATCACCTAGTCGTGGGGATCACAAGGTATGTTGAAATTTATGATTTAGTGATACTTTGAGATTATGATGAGCAATCATAATCGAAATTCTGGAATGAATGTGAATCTATGAGTGTTATTGTGATTATATCTTGGTTTAGAAACAAACCCTAGTAGAAAATTTGATGAATTGTTGTCAAAACTAGGGATTTGGTAATTACCCTATTATGTGTTAAATGGGTTTATTGACAATATGATGAACACTCGGATTAGGGTGTTAAATTGATGAATATTGGTTGCTATGATATAAGTTCTTGATGTAGTTCATGAACACTAGACTCAGAGGTTTGATTTTTATGTAAATCTTGGTGAAAATAATTAGTTATGAACTAGTTAGTAAATATGTAAAATTATGCACATTAGGTGTTTGTTAAAATGCCTAAATGAGAACTAAAGTGTTGAAATTTAGAGTGAAAACGCGTATTTCAATGATATGGCAATTACGTGTGATGTGAAGTGATAAGGGTTCTAAATACTATGTCGATTTAGACTAAATGTTGTAAACCATGTGATTTAAAGTAGTTAACTTTGAATAAATTAAGTTGACTAAGCATGAAGTCGAACAGTAGCTTCGACATAGAAAATAAGTGAGGTGGAATAGTCGTGATTGTTAATGACTAATTTAACCGCCTTGTAAATGATTGACAATAGTTTGACGCGTAACAAGCTAGGTGAAAGCTTGGAGGAGGGAGCGGGTCAAACGGAGCAAGTACGGAAAGAAAAGCGTGGCGTGGATGCGAGGTAAGTGTAATTTACACACTTATGTAGAATACCCGTTTATTCGATACGTTGTAAACGTGATAACCATAATATTGGAAATATGGAAATTTGTCAAGTGTCGACTAATGTAAATCAAGAATAAAAGGATACCCATGGCGCAAGCCGAAATGGGTTGAATTTGTAAGAAAAGAGTGTAAAAGAAAAAGGGTATAGTTATAAAATCCGGGATGGGATGGATGTATGAATTGGAAATCAAAAACGATGTTTTTGATTAAATAGATAACGTTGGGCATATAGTCCAAACGGGTCGAATGGTGGTGATAACACCATTTGACAATATCGACTAATGTGGTTGTCAAGTCTTATGTTAACAGGACCGATTAGCAAATCGGATAATTGCGTCACCATTGATGGTGTGATAATGAAAACGAGGTATAAATCGGGTCTACTTGTTGATCCGGGCCAGGTACGCATAATTATGTTGTAGTTAAAAGTGTTATTTTGGTCGAATAATTTGAGAGAGAGTCCTTCGTCATAAAAGGACTAAAATCGACCAAAACGCCCTTGTAGGCTAAATGGAACAAACGACCCTTAAAGGTTGTTTGGAAACGAGTTTTATGACTAGGTAAATACTTAGAATAAGTATAGAAGCTGAAAGAGGTATTATATTAGCCAAATGGCACTATTTGAGTTTTTGCCGTAAAATAATGATTCGAGAGGTAAAATTTGGTTTATATTGATCACCACATTAAACCTACCTTAAATACAGTTGTGGTGGGAGATTATAGGATAAGAAATGTGGTAATGGAATGCTAGAAGCAATCAAAATCTATTTTAGGCTCGAAAGTGCTTAAATACCCTTAACGGGTCAAAATAAGCATACGAGCGAAAATGGGTTTAAATTGTGTAATAAACCTGTGATTAGAACCTAATATGGTATATACCATTAATTTGAAGAAGTGTAGGTGATATAGGAATCAAACAAATATGTTTGTTTGATAAAATGCATAAACGGGTAAAATTCGATAAAAAGGTAATGTGTCGAAGGCTTGAAAGTCTCAAAATTTATTTATGTTGGAAGTTGGATTTTAACTCCATATGATGAAGAATTAAATTACGGACGCGTAGGAAAAAGAATCGGGTAAAACGGATTAAAAACGAGAGAGTTATGTTCGTTTCCGTGAAATTGGGTTAAGCTGGGAACGTACAGCAACTGTTAAAGCACCAGGCTGTGAAAACAGGGGCTTGGCGTCACGCGAATCCCCTTGGCGTCACGCGAATCCCCTTGGCGTCACGCGAAGCCCCCTGTTCCGGAAAAAAAAATTGTTGTTGTTTGACCCATGTAACTTGTTTATACTGATTATTTAACTATCAAAACTGAATTTTAAGTTGGTTTTGATTATAGGTGATCGCCAAGAGTGCCCGGATGAAGATCAAGCTCGATGAGTAACCGAACACGATAAAATTAAACACTCGAGATTAAAGCTTCCGCACGGCGTTACGTCATAACTTTTAAACGACGAAATTGTTTATATTATGTTGAAACTTTTAAGTTGTAAAAGTTTTAGATTACTCGTATTTTCTAAGTATACTTAATCGTAATTACATGTTTATTTTCGTTATTTGTACGAAAACCTATAAAATAATAACAAGGGTGTTACAAGTTGGTATCAGAGCTCAAGGTTGTTGAAAAAAATGTGTTCGGTTTGAGGCTTGATCGCAAATCTGGTAAGTACATGTATATAGTAATGATTTAGTATGATTAAAGTGTTGAAGAACAACACAAAGGGTTATCGTGTAATACACGTTACATCAATCAAATCGATAAAGGATAGATATAGTCAATGAAATTACGTGTGTTGACACGTATAGTGGAAAAGCCTTGTATTATAATACATGCGATTATTGATGACGACACTACTAACTTTTGTGAATGTTTTAATTGAAGGACACTCGCATCTGAAGATGACGAGAGTTGGACAAATTACGGATATGAGGATGAAACGGTCCGATGTATGACAAGCAAAGCATACTCATCAAGGATCTAAATCGTGTAGTGATCACGAACAAGGTTAACGGAAAAAGGAGAGCCTGATAGAGCAAGCATTATCAGGTGCACGTTTTAAATTATTGCATAAATAAGTAATATGCAACAAATATGTAGAAATTGAAAGTTGCATATGTAGATTAAAAACTTGGAAAAACCCGAATAGAAAATGTATTCGGGACATTGTTTCCAAGAGAAACAAATAAAGGCATTACTTACATAGGGCGTGATGTGAAAACTATAAAAAGGTCATGCGTGTCATATGTTAATCGCTTACTCTGGCCAAGTAAGTAGTGGCATATGATACCATGAACTTCTTATAGTGGACACATTTACATCCGATGTAGTAAGGACGGGGTGAATGGGACAAATTAAAAAGTACCCAAATGAAACAAATGAACAAAATAGTTTAAAATAATGTAAACGCACAGCCGGTGATGGAAGCGTATTACATTAGGATAATGAGCCCGATAGAAGGGACAAGGATTAATGTAAATGATGATAATCATCATTCATAATTAATGAGGCCGCCAATGGTGGTCACGTAAAGGATAAAAGACATGGTCGAATAAAAGCGACGGATTTCGCTAAGATGACCAAGTAAATCGAAACAAAGTCTTAATGCATACCGGAAGGGGGTGCAATGATAACGATTTCGGTAAAACACCCGGTTGATGGGTAAGGAATTAAACGCATACGTAGACTGAGAAACAGGAACGCGAAATAGAAAGTCAAAAGACTCGGAATATGAGTCATGACTAAAAGATGACAAAACTTTTCACAAACATAAATTTTGGTAATTATGTTCAACCATTTCAAAGTTGGACGGGTCAAATAAAGAACGAAGTTTGACATTCATAAGTGATGAAAATTCACCCAAAATGAGTCAAACGAGTCAATTAAGGAATAACGCTTAATATAATAGGAAAACGCAAACCGGTGAAACCGGAAAGCTAAAACCAATAAGATAGAAGGACCCGGGTAATGGGTTGTAAAGGAGTATAAGTATGAACCGGGTAACGGTAAGCGTAGGACAAACCGACGTGTAAATGACGTTAGAAGTCGTAAAGTAGGAAAGATAGTCCTAAAGTAAACAAATGAAACCTTAGACTACGGTCAAGGTCAACTAAAGTTCAAAAGCAAAATTAAATGATTCCAAACATAACAATGGATGCTTTAAAGCTATATATGTATAAATATACAATTGAATAAAGACTAGAATAAAAGATGATCTACGGGATCATCATAACCTACGGGATACTAATTAGTGTAAAGGTCTACGGGGCCAAAATGACCCACGGGTCATGAATTGAAGCAAAGGGATCATAAGGGCCTCGCCTTAAAGAGGTGAAAGCTTAAGGAAATAGCCTACGAGGTTAAGTGAAGGAACCTACGGGTCAATAGTGTAAGGTGAGGGAACTTGTTACGATTCCCCGCGTAAAACAAGAATGGAAAACAATAAATTATGGGTTGTCAATTTCCTTGATATGAGTAATTGACATAGTTAAAAAGAAAAACGTTAGACTAAAATCCAGTTTTAGTAAGAAATAACATTTTTACAAATATAAATTCTGATAGGAAATTGAATAGTAAGCATGAAAGATTCAAGTCTTAACGCTGATAGGCGCAAGACGATATATTCAAAAAGTGGTCTTTTTCGAAAATGAAAGGTAGATATATAAATTAAACATGATGCGACACGATCACGGTTAAGAAATGTAATGTGAAGTAGAATCGCATTATAACCAAGTGAGCGGTAAAAAGTAACTGGACTAATAAGTCTAGATAGTGAGACCGGTGAAGGTCAGCAATTCAAATCGAGAAATTTGGTTTGCTCGAAAGTGGAGGATTCGGAGTAACTGAACCGAATAAATGAATTTGAAAACAAAAGAAATAGTTGCTAAAAGTGAAAAATTTCACTAAAAACCTTTAAATGGGTCAAGGTAACGGATTCGCCAAGAGTTCGATAATATAAAAAAAGCGATGGATATCGCTAAGTTAGCTAAACTAGTAGAAATAACGGAATTACGTTATTTCAAGTTACATTATGTCGTATGAGGTACGTAGATGTTCTGTAACCAAAAAGATATTACCATAATTTTTCTGGTAATACTAACAATTGGTTAAAGTATGAGTAATGCTTAAAAGATTACTCAGGTCAAACGCATTGAGTTTAGAACTCGATGAACTATGTAAGAAAGGTTTCGAGGACGAAACCTCTTTAAGGGGGGTAGACTTGTAACACCCCGAAAACGGATTTGGTAATCAAACTCCGTTAATACTAAAAGACGGGTAAAGTACCGTTAGCAGTAAAAATAACCCGGTAAATATTTGGATTTAAATAAGAAATCCTAATAATTTAAATACAAGCGAATCAAAGAATTAAGGAAATAAGTTTATAAGAGCCCGAGTCAACATGACTTAAAATAAAACGGGTTTTTAACTCCCGGAACCCACTAAGTTAACCAGGTAAAATTAACCTAGTTAGTAATGGGTAATTAAATAATAAACTATGAGTATAGTTTCATTTATGAATCTCTAAACATGAGGGACTAATATGGACAAGTGGGAAACTTGTTTTATTAAAACAAAAAAAAAATATAAAATACAAACACACACGCATTGTGTGCGTGTTCTGATCGACCAGGAGAAGCTCCATGGGAGCTCAAACCCTAACTTCAACAAATCAACAAAATTGAAGGTCAAATCTAGCCCGAATCGGATGCATGAACACGTATTAATGATCACCTAGTCGTGGGGATCACAAGGTATGTTGAAATTTATGATTTAGTGATACTTTGAGATTATGATGAGCAATCATAATCGAAATTCTGGAATGAATGTGAATCTATGAGTGTTATTGTGATTATATCTTGGTTTAGAAACAAACCCTAGTAGAAAATTTGATGAATTGTTGTCAAAACTAGGGATTTGGTAATTACCCTATTATGTGTTAAATGGGTTTATTGACAATATGATGAACACTCGGATTAGGGTGTTAAATTGATGAATATTGGTTGCTATGATATAAGTTCTTGATGTAGTTCATGAACACTAGACTCAGAGTGTAAAAGGATACCCATGGCGCAAGCCGAAATGGGTTGAATTTGTAAGAAAAGAGTGTAAAAGAAAAAGGGTATGGTTATAAAATCCGGGATGGGATGGATGTATGAATTGGAAATCAAAAATGATGTTTTTGATTAAATAGATAACGTTGGGCATATAGTCCAAACAGGTCGAATGGTGGTGATAACACCATTTGACAATATCGACTAATGTGGTTGTCAAGTCTTATGTTAACAGGACCGATTAGCAAATCGGATAATTGCGTCACCATTGATGGTGTGATAATGAAAACGAGGTATAAATCGGGTCTACTTGTTATTCCGGGCCAGGTACGCATAATTATGTTGTAGTTAAAAGTGTTATTTTGGTCGAATAATTTGAGAGAGAGTCCTTCGTCATAAAAGGACTAAAATCGACCAAAACGCCCTTGTAGGCTAAATGGAACAAATGACCCTTAAAGGTTTATTGGAAACGAGTTTTATGACTAGGTAAATACTTAGAATAAGTATAGAAGCTGAAAGAGGTATTATATTAGCCAAATGGCACTATTTGAGTTTTTGCCGTAAAATAATGATTCGAGAGGTAAAATTTGGTTTATATTGATCACCACATTAAACCTACCTTAAATACAGTTGTGGTGGGAGATTATAGGATAAGAAATGTGGTAATGGAATGCTAGAAGCAATCGAAAGCTATTTTAGGCTCGAAAGTGCTTAAATACCCTTAACGGGTCAAAATAAGCATACGAGCGAAAATGGGTTTAAATTGTGTAATAAACCTGTGATTAGAACCTAATATGGTATATAACATTAATTTGAAGAAGTGTAGGTGATATAGGAATCAAACAAATATGTTTGTTTGATAAAATGCATAAACGGGTAAAATTCGATAAAAAGGTAACGAGTCGAAGGCTTGAAAGTCTCAAAATTTATTTATGTTGTGTTTTGGTCAAAAATTACCTAAGCAATTAAGTGATCAAATTAGTTAAGTGAGGTAGTGTGCTAAAATTATGTGTGAAAAATGTGTTAACCAAATTAGATATGAAAACAGTTTCAGGATACGGCTCGGGATATAGAGCTGTATCGATGATCAAACAACGAGCAAAAAAGTAAAGGTTGACACGTGATGTACGAGGAAAGCCCTTGATCAATCTAGATCGCCGGCATAAAACATCGGGAGCTGACAATCGCAGCTGCCTTGTTCTTCTATTGCTTCAAATATCAGGATACAGTGCAGGATGTGGTGCGGATCGACTATGTGTTACAATGTAATTCGAATACAAGTGTTGTGTGTAGTGTTTGCAATGAGCTAGAGAGAAAGTGTTCGAAAATGTGTAAGTTGAGTGCCTTAATCTGATCCGCCCCCATCTATTTATAGTAAAACAAATGTAACTAACTATCCTACATAACCGGGATCCAACGAATATTCCTTAGTCGAACGTTGTAGACCTGGTCTTTCGGGTTCAACGTCTCTCCTTTAACAAATACGCCCGAGTCTTGAGGAGATGAAGTCCATTTGACCGTTAGCAAGTCCCAGTCTTTAACCTGCACGTGATTAATGTTATGGGTGAAATTCTGAACCCCTATATCCTGGAATATATCTTGGTTTATATCTTGGTTATGTAGTATCTGTTTACATCCGGGATGCTGATTCAGGATATTGGTAATATCCTGAATGGTATCCTCAGGATTACTAATGGATTATGTGCAGGTACGTGGGTTGGAAGCTGGCAACGTTCATAAGACTCATTCCGCGGAAGACTCGGTCCAAGTCGTTCAAATGAAGACGTTGAAGCCGTATTACTCGGTCAATAACGTTCATAATGGAATATTCAAAGTACCCCATATTTGTAGGGATTATTGTTTGTAATTCATTACTATAAATAGGTGGGTATACCAGATCAAATAGGACATCACAATCACACTCGCTACACTCTAACACTTGCTCTCGAGCAATTCTTACTTTCATACGAAGGCATTGTAACACTTAGCGATCTGGTCTATATCCTGCACTGTATCCTGAAGTTTAAAGCAATAAGAAGAACAAGGCAACTGCGATTGTCAGCTCCCGAGGTTTTATGTCGGCGATCTAGATTGATCAAGGGCTTTCCTCGTACATCTCGTGTCATTTCCTTTACTTTTTGCTCATTGTTCGCTCATTGTTTGATCGCAGATACAGCTCAATATCCTGAGCCGTATCCTGAATACTGATTTTCTAAATAACTCAACAAGCATATTTTCTATACACTTTCTAGCACACTACCTCACATTACTAATTTGATCACTAAATTTCTTCGGTAATTTTTTACCAAAACAATTTGGCGCCCACCGTGGGGCAAGTGGTGCTCTCTTTACTAAAAATTTTTGTCAAATCGCTAATCGGTTTTCTATTTTCAAAACTTTTTGCCACATTGTCCATAATGGCCTCAAGATCAAACATGAGTTCCTCTACTGTGTCTGCTATGACTTCTGCTACTACCGGTCCGGTGCTTCCACCACCTCCTCCAAGGATGCCAGCCTCTACACGACCTCAGGATATTATCCCTACCCGTAGTGTTCAGGAATCTGCTCCTGTTTTAGCTTCTAACGATGAAATTTTAACCTTATTTGGAAGTGTGCAGGAACAAATGAGGCAGCAACAGGAAACAAACCAAATGCTTTTAAAGGAAATACAACTCCTGAAGTCCGGCTCGAGCAGATCTGCTGAGGATATTGTCACTCCATTACACCCCAGAACGTTGAACTTCAGTTCAGCTGTGTATACTGAGGATAACAGGGGGAATATTGTGCCCAGCCTTCCTCAGAATCATACTCCTGAAATACCCTCCTCGGTCAGGATGTCGACCATAAGGAGCTCAGGATATGCTTCAGGATATGGGCAAAATCCTCCAACGGGTAACGTGCCAAATAATAATAATACCCATACTACTAACAATAGTGGATCTTTGCAGGATACAGGTGTGACATCAGCACTTACTAGGGAACTTCAGAAGTTGAAGGACATGATATCAAGTGTACCCGGGGTGGTCCAGCCGATCCCGGAAGTGTCTCAAGATAGCCACAAGATATCTCATTTTGCATATCCTATCTGTGATGCTGAGATCCCAAAGAGGTTCCAAACCCCCAACATGAAGCTTTACGATGGAACAACGGATCCTGAGGAGCATATTGCTCAGTATAGGGAAAGGATGGAGATTAACCCTATCCCTCCGGATCTCAAGGAAGCATGCTTGTGCAAGGGTTTTGGTTCAACCTTGACAGGATCAGCCCTGAAATAGCTTTTGAATGTTCCTCCACATTTGATTACATCTTTTGCTCACTTAGTAAATTTATTTAATAGTCAGTTTTCTTGTAGTAGAAGCTTTGAAAAATTAACAAGTGATCTCTACAGGATAACACAGGGGCCTCAGGAATCCCTTAGGGATTATGTGAACAAGTTCAGCCGGGAATCACTAGACATTCCTCATCTTGATGTTGCAACAGATGTGCAAGCTTTCAAGATGGGGCTGCAAAAAGATTCTCAATTTTATCAAGACCTTGTAATGAACCCATGCAGGAACTTGGATGAAGCTCGGAACAGGGCCCTAAGATATATTCGGTTGGAGGATGACAGAAAGATGCAAGAAAGGATGAACTCATCCAACACTTATGAGTCAACTAACAGGAAGTCAGAATCCTCATTCAAGTCATATCGGCCTAAGCCATATGGTAGAAATGAAAACAAGAGAGTGAATGCTGTCGAAGATGAGGATCCTGAAGAGTATCCTGAATTATCTGAATATTGCTTTTCTGTTAACATTCCTGAATTGATGTATGCCATGCAGGGTCTAGGGGACAAGGCTAGATGGCCTCGAAAGAATCAACAAAAAGCCGATTGGAAAGACAAATCAAAATGGTGTGCTTTCCACGAAGATTTCGGACATATGACTGAGGATTGCATCGCTCTAAGGAAAGAAATAAGCTATCTTCTAAGCAAGGGATATTTGAAAGATCTCTTAGGAAGAAAGAAGAATAAGGGTCAGGATACTGAGAAGGATCCTGAGCGAGCAGCATCGCCTCCCGCGGATGCTAAGATAATCAACTTCATTTCGGGAGGATCCGACATTTGTGGGACTTCGTATTCGGCAGCAAAGAGGCATGCAAAAGAAGCTAAGGCCAAAAGGGGAGATAAACCTGTCAGGATGACTACACTCACAACTGACAAAGTGATCACATTTGATGCTGATGACAGGGATACTGTCCAGGATCCTCACCATGATGCTCTGGTAATAACGTTATATGTGGCTAACCATTTTGTACGCAGGATATTGGTTGATAATGGCAGCTCCGTCAACATAATCCAACTAGAGACGCTGAAAAGAATGAATGTATCTCCAATGGATATCACTTCAAAGTCTACCGTGCTTGTTGGGTTCAGCGGAGAGGCTAGAAACACAGTGGGAGAGATAAAGTTGCCAGTGTACGTTGAAGGAGTCAACTCGATACAACGTTTCTGTGTGATGGATTCTCTATCCTGCTATAACATCATACTGGGAAGACCGTGGATTCATGATATGAAGGCTGTGCCATCAACATATCACCAATGCATCAAGATACCTACCCCTTGGGGAGTTTTCAAAGTTGATAGTGATCAGCAGGAGGCGAAAGAATGCTACTCATCCTCGATGAAATCCTCAACCAAACCTAGTGCAGCATAGCAATTAAAGACGCGGGCCCAGGATATCGTGGAAGATTCGGAGCAGGATGTGAAGAAAATTATCCTAGACCAGGATAATCCCGATATTTCGGTGCTCGTCGGAACCAATATCCCTCAGGATATTGAAGAGCAATTAATTAACTTTTTAAAATGCAGGATGTCAACGTTTGCATGGAAGCATGAGGATATGACCGGCATATCCAAAGATATTATCACTCACAAGCTTGGAATTGATAAATCATTCAAGCCTGTGCAACAAAAAAGAAGGAAGTTTGCTCCTGAGCGGAATATGATTATTCAAGAGGAAGTTGAGAGATTATTGAAGTCCAGGATGATCAGAGAGGTTAAGTTCCCAAGGTGGCTAGCAAACGTGGTTGTGGTACAGAAGAAAAACGGGAAATGGAGAGTGTGTGTAGATTACACAGACTTGAACAAAGCTTGTCCTAAAGACCCATTTCCTCTTCCCCACATTGATGCAATGGTAGATGCCACTGTCGGGCATGAAATGCTGACTTTCATGGACGCATCCTCAGGATTTCAACAGATCCAAATGGAGCCTTCTGACCAGGAGGATACTGCCTTCATGACACCAACAGGTATTTATTGTTATACAGCTATGCCTTTTGGTTTGAAAAATGCAGGTGCAACATACCAAAGATTGGTAAACATGATGTTCAAAGACAAACTGGGGGACACCATGGAGGTGTACATCGACGATATGGTGGTAAAGTCAAAGAAAGCTCAAGATCACCTCCAGGATATTAAAGGAGCGTTTGATATCCTGGATCAGTATAACATGAAGCTGAATCCTGCTAAGTGCCATTTTGGAGTAGGAGCAGGAAAATTCCTAGGATATATGGTGACCAAAAAAGGAATAGAAGCAAGCCCGGAGCAGATTAAAGCCATCTTGGATATTAAATCACCCTCAAATATGAAGGATGTTCAACGATTAACAGGGCGAGTGGCAGCATTGAATAGATTTATCTCAAGATCTTCAGAAAAATGCAAAGATTTTTATGATATCCTGAAGAAGAACAAAAAATTCGAGTGGGGTGAGAAGCATGAAGCAGCCCTACAGGATTTGAAACGATATATCTCAACCGCACCTCTGTTGATGAAACCTGAAAATGGTGAACCACTATCCCTGTTGTTATGGGTGAAATTCTGAGCCCATATCCTGACAATATATCTTGATTTAATGTTAGCTGTTTATGATCAGGATACCGGACCAGGATATTGGTAACATCCTGGGGCAGTATCGATCAGGATATTGGTAACATCCTGACGCAGTATCCTGGCAGTTACTAACGATTTTCTTTTGTAGCAAGGTACTAACGTTAAAAGACTTGATCTACCTGAAGATTCGCTCAAGGTGGTTGAAAAATGGATGTTGATGGTGGAAGAATGGGTCTTGTAACGGTCAGAAAGGCATATTCCGCGAGAATATCGGACGTTGGTTAATGTTGTTGACATTGTAACGGTTATATGAGCTGAAGACCCGTTTTTGTAGTCAATAAGCACGTGGAAAACAAGTAGAAAGAGTCCCCCAACGTTCAGAATGGAATATTCCCAGCATCCCGGAATAATAGGAGAGTTAGTTTGTTACTTGTAACTATAAATAGGAGGCCAGATCAATAGGAACACACACTTAACTCTCCACTCTCGAACTCACACTTCTTTTTTCTTTCTATCACGCACAAACACTCAACACTTGTAATCGTTGTACCACTTAGCATTGATCTGCGCCATATCCTGCACTGTATCCTGATATTTGAAGTAATAGAAGAACAAGGCAGCTGCGATTGTCAGCTCCCGAGGTTTTATGCCGGCGATCTAGATTGATCAAGGGCTTTCCTCGTACATCTCGTGTCACCCTTTACATATTTGCTCATTGTTTGATCACAGATACAGCTCTATATCCTGAGCCGTATCCTAAAACTGTTTTCGCAAATTAACAAACTAACATATTTTTTACAAAGTATTACTAGCACACTACCTCACAAAACTAATTTGATCACTTAATTGCTTAGGTAATTTTTGACCAAAACAATTTGGCGCCCACCGTGGGGCAAGTGGTGCTATTTTTAATCAATACTTTGTTAAAATCATTACTAGATTTTCTGTTTTTGAAGTTCTTTTCAAAACTATTTCTAATGGCTTCTCAATCGAATTTGAGCTCTTCTTTCATGTCTGTTTCAACCTCTACTGCCGCTGGTTCATTACCTCCTCCACCTTCACAAGTTCAGACTTTTCAGAGGAGAAATGAAAGCCACACACCGAGAGAAATTCCTGCTGCTCAGAATGTTTCTAGATCCAAAAATTCAGGGAGAACCCATATCCTTGCTTCTAATAACGAAATTCTGTCTTTATTTGGTAGTATATAGGAACAAATGAAGAGGCAGCAAGAAACTAACAAGACGATCATGAAGGATATACAATTCTTGAAGTCAAACTCCAGGAAACCTGTGGAGGATACAACTACTCCTCTATAGCCCAGGATGCTGATCTTTAGTTCAGCAACATTTACCGAGGATAATCAAGGCAACATGATACTGAGTCAGTCCCGGAGCAACATGCTGGAAATACCATCATCCGCCAGGATATCGACCGTGAGGGATCCAGGATATGGCCCAGGATATGGTAACATGTTTACCAATATCAGTATCCATGCTACTAATAATTCTGATTCTTTGCAGGATATAGGTGTAACACCAGTATTGACCAGGGAACTTCAAAAATTGAAGGATATGATATCAAGTGTTCCTGGAGTAGTGCAGCCTATACCGAAAGTATCCCATGATAGTCACAGGATATCCCAATTTTCTCATCCAATTTGTGATGCTGAAATTCCAAAAAGATTCCAGACTCCCAGCATAAAGTTGTATGATGGGATGACATATCCTGAGGAGCATATTGCCCAGTATAGGGAAATGATGGAAACAAATCCAATCCTACCAGAACTTAAGGAAGCATGCTTATGCAAAGGCTTCGGTTCAACTTTAACAGGATCGGCCTTAAAATGGCTTTTAAATGCTCCACCTTATTCGATTACATCATTTTCTCATTTAGTTAATTTGTTTATCAGTCAATTTTCTTGTAGCAGGAGCTTTGAGAAACTAACAAGTGATCTTTACAGGATAACACAAGGATCACAAAAATCCCTAAGGGATTATGTTAACAAATTTAGTAGAGAATCCCTGGATATCCTGAATCTTGATATCGCTACGGCAGTACAAGCGTTCAAAAGGGGGTTACGGAAGGATTGTCAATTTTATCAGGATCTTGTAATGAATCCTTGCAGGAACTTGGACGAAGCTCGAAATAGGGCCTTGAGATATATCAGGCTGGAAGATGATAAGAAAATGCAAGAGAGGATGAATGCATCCTCAACATATGAATCAACTAACAGGAAGTCAGAATCCTCATACAAACCATATCGTTCTAAGCCATATGGCAGGAATGACGGCAAGAAAGTGAATGCTGTTGAAGATGAGGATCCTGGGGAGTATCCTGAATTGTCGGGATATTGTTTTTCTGTTAATATACCTGAACTAATGTATGCTATGCAGGGTTTAGGAGACAAAGCGAGGTGGCCTAGGAAAAACCAACAAAAAGCTGATTGGAAGGATAAATCCAAGTGGTGTGCCTTCCATGAGGATTTTGGACATGTTACGGAGGATTGCATAGCCCTGAGGAAGGAAATAAGCTACCTACTAAGCAAAGGATATCTAAAGGATCTTCTGGGCAGAAAGAAGAATAAGGGTCAGGATATCGAGAAGGATCCTGAACGAGCAGCATCACCTCCCGCCGACGCCAAGATAATTAACTTTATTTCAGGAGGGTCCGATATCTGCGGAACTTCTTATTCTGCAGCCAAAAGACATGCAAAGGAGGCTAAGGCCAAAAGGGGAAATAAGCCAACCAGGATATCGACCCTGACAATTGATAAAGTGATCACGTTCGATAGTGATGACTGGGATACTGTCCAGGATCCTCACCATGATGCTTTGGTAATAACTTTATATGTTGCTCACCATTTTGTACGCAGGATATTGGTGGACAATGGCAGCTCGGTCAACATCATCCAATTGGAAACCTTGGAGAGAATGAACATCCCCGAGATGGAGATTACCTCAAAGTCCACTGTGCTTGTAGGGTTTAGTGGAGAAGCAAAGAATACTGTTGGGGAGATAAAACTGCCCGTATATGTTGAAGGGGTCAATTCGATACAGCGCTTCTGTGTGATGGACTCCTTATCCTACTATAATATCATATTGGGCACGCCATGGATCCATGATATGAAAGCTGTACCGTCAACTTATCATCAGTGTATCATGATCCCTACTCCTTGGGGGGTTGTCAAGGTGGAAAGTGATCAACAGGAGGCAAAGGAATGTTACTCATCCTCGATGAAATCCTCAACCAAGCCTAATGCAGCATAGCAATTAAAGATGCAGGCCCAGGATATCGTGGAGGCTTCAGAGCAGGATGTAAAGAAAATTATCCTAGATTAGGATAATCCAGATATCTCGGTGCTCGTAGGAGCCAATATCCCTCAGGATATTGAAAATCAGTTAACTAACTTTTTGAAATGCAGGATGTCAACATTCGCATAGAAGCATGAGGATATGACAGGTATTTCTAAGGATATTATAACTTACAAGCTTGGAATTGACAGGTCTTTCAAGCCTATCTGGCAAAAGAGAAGGAAGTTTGCTCCAGAACGAAACGTAATTAATCAAGAAGAGGTTGAAAGACTATTGAAGTCAAAGACGTTCAGGGAAGTCAAATTTCCCAAGTGGCTAGCAAATGTGGTCGTGATTCAAAAGAAGAATGGGAAATGGAGAGTTTGTGTAGATTACACAGACTTGAACAAAGCATGTCCTAAAGAACCATTCCCTCTGCCTCTTATAGACTCGATGGTGGATGCCACTGCTGGTCATGAGATGTTAACCTTCATGGATGCATCCTCAGGATTCCAGCAGATCCAAATGGAACCTTCAGACCAGGAGGATACTGCTTTCATGACACCAACAGGTATTTACTGTTATACTGCTATGCCTTTTGGTTTGAAAAATGCAGGTGCAACGTACCAGAGATTGGTGAACATGATGTTTAAAGATAAACTGGGGGACACCATAGAAGTGTACATTGACGATATGGTAGTCAAATACAAGAAGGATGTGGATCATCTCCAGGATATTAAAGGAGCATTTGATATCCTGGACCAGTACAATATGAAACTAAATCCTGCCAAGTTCCATTTTGGAGTGGGGGCAGGAAAATTTTTAGGATGCATGGTGACTGAAAGGGATATAAAGGCAAGCCCGGAGCAGATTAAAGCTATAGTGGATATCAAATCACCTTCCAACATGAAAGATGTACAAAGACTGACGGGGCGAGTAGCGGCATTAAATAGATTTATCTCAAGATTCTCAGAAAAATGTAAAGAATTCTACGATATCCTGAAGAAGAATAAGAGGTTTGAGTGGGGAGAAAAGCATGAAGCAGCCTTACAGGAATTAAAGCAATATCTTTCAAACCGCACCTCTGATGATGAAGCCCGAGGATGGTGAACCATTATTCCTGTATCTTGCAGTATCAGGGAATGCAGTAAGTGCTGTTTTGGTTAAGGATCACGAAGGTCAGCTGTATCTTGTTTATTATGTTAGTAACAATTTATTATGTGAGTAACAGTTTATTATGTTAGTAATAGTTTATTACATGCTGAAACTAGGTATTCCCACTTAGATAAAATGATATTAGCCCTAGTTATGGCATCAACAAAACTTAGACATTATTTTGAAACACATAGGATTCATGTTAAAACCAACTATCCTATTAAAAATGTGCTTAGGAAACCAGAGATGTCGGCAGGATGGCTAAGTGGTCAGTAAAGTTAAGTGCTTATGACTTAGTGTATGAACCTAGGAATGCCATAAAATCGCAGGCTCTAGCTGACTTTGTGGCTGATTTCAGTAGTGACATTCAGGATGAAGTAGACCTAGAAGTCCAGCAGTTAGGAGAACCCTCAGGATCATGGACATTATATACTGATGAAGCATCTAATGTTAGAGGAATAGGATTGGGAATACTACTAAAATCGCCACAGGGGGACATATTACCCCAGGCTATTAGGTGTGAGTTCCCTGCTACTAATAATGAAGCAGAATATGAGGCTTTAATTGCAGGATTAGAGTTAGCTAAGAATATGAGTATTAAGAATTTGCAAGTATATGTTGACTCTTTGTTAATTACTAACCATTTTAATGGATCCTATGCAGTTAAGGGTGAGAAATTAATCGAATATCTCGATATTCTCAAAAAATTAGCAGGGTATTTCGATGTTTTTTATACTTGAACAGGTACCAAGGGAGGATAATGCTGAAGCGGATGCCTTAGCAAATTTGGGATCATCGATCAGGATACCGGAAGGGACCCAAATACCAATATTACATGTCTTATATCCTACAACGAATCCTCAGGATAAAGAAGTAGCGGGTATTCAGGATCCTGGAGCAGAGCATCCTGAAGAGGATCCTAAATCCTGGACAGCTCCAATCATGAGATATCTCAAAGAAGGACACATCCCTGGAAATGAAAATCCTAAGGCATTTAGGATGAAGGTATCACGATTCACTATTATAAATAATATTTTATACAAGAAATCTCTTGCAGGACCGTATTTGAGGTGCTTGGAGGATCCTAAAGCCAAAGAGGTACTTCAGGATATACACGAAAGGGATTGTGGTAACCAAAAGCTCCGGGAGGAAAAGTCTTTATGTTAGCAATGACGGATTATTTCTCTAAGTGGGTTGAAGCCGAGGCATTTGTTCAAGTTAGAGACCAAGAAGTAGTATCCTTCGTAAAGAGGAATATCCTGACCAGATTCGGAGTCCCAGCCGAGATAATCTGTGACAATGGTTCTCAGTTTATAAGCAAGAGAACTACTGACTTTTACAAGAGTTGGGGAATCAAAATGATAACATCTACTCCAGTACATCCTCAAGCGAATGGACAAGCAGAATCCTCAAACAAGATAATTGTCAATAACTTAAAGAAAAGGCTTGGAGCCAAAAAAGGAAGATGGGCAGAAGAATTACCCTTTGTTTTATGGGCTGATAGGACAACGGTAAAGAATGCAACAGGCCAAACCCCATTTTCCTTGGTATTTGGAGCAGAAGCAATGATTCCAACGGAAATGACAATACCTACTGCAAGATCTACCCTAAGTGATCCTGAGCAGAATCCTGAAGCCTTGAGTCAGGATTTAGACACTATAGATGAGAAGAGAGACGCGGCAAGGCTAAGGATGGCAGCATATCAACAGAGAATATCCAGGGCATATAACAAGAATATTAGGACCAGAAGATTTAAGGTTGGAGATTGGGTGTTAAGGAAGGCTTTTCAGAATACTACTAATCCTGCCGATGGCAAGGTAGCTCCAAAATGGGAAGGACCATATGAATTTGAATCAGAAGCAGGGAAAGGAGCATACAGACTCAAGAATATAGAAGGGGATATGCTACCGAGGTCTTGGAATGCTATACACCTTAAGCTCTATTTCAAGTGAGTTTAGAATTTAATTTCTAACTCAGCATGGTATGAGTTCTACCTTTTTTAAATATATTTGGTTTAATTTGTTCTTTGTAACCCAATACTAACTTAACCATCGGAGGGGTGTTAGCCAAGCTAACACCCACCTTAGTTTACTGTTGTTTTGTAATATATGCTTCAGGATATAGCTCCAGGATACACACTCTGGATACTTCGAAAGATTAGAGGATTGGCCCCCTCTCTCACGTTTAAGGGATCCTGATCCCTTCACAGGTTTAAAGGTATTCACCTTTCTCCCGAATTGGGTTTAAACACCCCGCCTGGAGCGCAAGTTATCCAGGGATAGTTCAAGGTGGCGGGACCAGTTCATGTAAAAGTGGCTGACAATTTCGTTACTGTTGGCTATACCCTGGATCTTAAAGGTATATGAGGATTGATCACCCTCTCTCACGAAAGGGTATTTTCATACTCTCTAAGGTTTAAAGGTTTTTACCTTTCTAAGTCTTGGAGTTTATACACTCCCGCCTGTAGCGCATGAAAATTTGGGATTTTCCCCAGGATTAAAGGTTTTCACCTTTCTAAGTTTTGGGGTTTCCACACCCTCGCCTATAGCGCACGAAACGTGGGTAAAATCCCCAGTAAAACTCAAAGACTTAAAGGTTTTCACCTTTTCAAGTCTTGAGGTTCTTATACTCCGGCTTAAATGCCTGGAAAATGGGTTTAGTCCCAATAAAATACAAAGTTTTTGGATAATCCCAAAGTATATTTTCAAAAAACATAATCATTTACAAGTCTACATAAATTTTTTTAAAAAAAAAAAGATTGCTAAGTTTAAACAACTGGTTGAAGAATTGCTAAAGGATCATATCCTGGTACAACATACTGGTCCTGCACAGACAGGGGACATCCGTGATAGAACATGACGTATGCTGATACTATATCCTACTGGGGACATTTATGCTGGAGTAAGAAGGAAACCTATGCCAACACTATATCCCACTAAGGCATTGTGAGGAACTCAAAGGATCAAGTTTGGGCATGATTCGCCAAGTATCCTGGACTGGGGACACCTTCGTTGGAAAAGTTGCAAAAGGATTGAAGTTTGAGAATAGGGTTACACTCTATTCCTGGTATGATCTTTCCTTTGTAAACGATATTTAAATAACTTGAGTTTTTGAAACTATGTTTGACCAAAGCTTAAGCATCCTGATTAGGATATATTCTCAAAATGTATTTTCAAAATATATTTCAGGATATTTGATTGGAATATTTGGGACATGATGCTTGGGTTAAAAACTGAAACTGTGTTCTAGTCAAATAAGTGTTCTCAAAACCAACTTTGTAAAATAAAAATGAACTGTCCTCTTTCTCTGAAAACTTTATCTGAATTGTTTGAGTTATGAAAACCCTATTTGACGGAAGTCTTAATAGGATATTTGCGAGTATACTGATGAAGAGATTTTCATAAAAAGTAATAATTGCACTAAGTTTGGAACATTGGAATTCAGACTTAGCAATGCATAACACATAACAACATGTAAGGCTAAAAGGCTAGTTTATTATTAATTGTATTCTTGGTTTCATCTCAAAAAGAGACCCATCCACCAAGAACACAATTAAGTTTTTAAAGCATATTTACATAAACAGTTGAGGGCTTCGTCCTAAAAACACGAGAACCCATTCGCCTTCAACTGTTATATTGTTCAAAATGAACCATACTGATTGATGACCAAAGGCTTCATCCTGAAGCTCAGGACCCATCCACCTTTGGCCGTCGTATTGTCTTAAGTGCAGGAAATATAAATTGTTCTAAGTACAGGACGACCAGATGATTCGGACCCTACAAAGGAAAATGCAGGTATCATTAGAGACAAACTAACCAGGATACAGGTTCAGTATATGTGTACGGGATACCGGATTTGGATATTTACCTTATTAAGGAAGGAGTTCATGGGCTCGATGGATTCCATGAAGCCAAGGTCATGATAGCAGAAACATTCAGCAGCAACAGCGAAGGGTTTAGAGCTGGTGCCAACAGATGGTTCCTTTTTTACCAAGACAGACTTGGGGTAACTGTCAAGCTCCTAAAGATCGAAGATAACAGGGACCTTAGCAGAGTCTACAAAAAAGGGAGTAGTTTCAATCTTATCATATTATGTGCTGACTAACCAAACATATGCAGGAATGTTCAAAACAGATATCCTTACCGGACGTATTGGAATGACTGAAAAATATATCTGTTGGAATTAGGATATCCAACAGTTATATTTTTGGGGACAATTGTTATGGGTGAAATTCTGAGCCCATATCCTAACAATATATCTTGATTTAATGTTAGCTGTTTATGATCAGGATACCGGACCAGGATATTGGTAACATCCTGGGCAGTATCGATCAAGATATCAGACCAGGATATTGGTAACATCCTGACGCAGTATCCTGGCAGTTACTAACGATTTTCTTTTGTAGCAAGGTACTAACGTTAAAAGACTTGATCTACCTGAAGATTCGCTCAAGGTGGTTGAAAAATGGACGTTGATGGTGGAAGAATGGGTCTTGTAACGGTCAGAAAGGCATATTCCGCGAGAATATCGGACGTTGGTTAATGTTGTTGACATTGTAACGGTTATATGAGCTGAAGACCCGGTTTTGTAGTCAATAAGCACGTGGAAAACAAGTAGAAAGAGTCCCCCAACGTTCAGAATGGAATATTCCCAGCATCCCGGAATAATAGGAGAGTTAGTTTGTTACTTGTAACTATAAATAGGAGGCCAGATCAATAGGAACACACACTTGACTCTCCACTCTCGAACTCACACTTCTTTTTTCTTTCTATCACGCACAAACACTCAACACTTGTAATCGTTGTACCACTTAGCATTGATCTGCGCCATATCCTGCACTGTATCCTGATATTTGAAGTAATAGAAGAACAAGGCAGCTGCGATTCTCAGCTCCCGAGGTTTTATGCCGGCGATCTAGATTGATCAAGGGCTTTCCTCGTACATCTCGTGTCACCCTTTACATTTTTGCTCATTGTTTGATCACAGATACAGCTCTATATCCTGAGCCGTATCCTAAAACTGTTTTCGCAAATTAACAAACTAACATATTTTTTACAAAGTATTACTAGCACACTACCTCATAAAACTAATTTGATCACTTAATTGCTTAGGTAATTTTTGACCAAAACAATTTGGCGCCCACCGTGGGGCAAGTGGTGCTATTTTTAATCAATACTTTGTTAAAATCATTACTAGATTTTCTGTTTTTGAAGTACTTTTCAAAACTATTTCTAATGGCTTCTCAATCGAATTTGAGCTCGTCTTTCATGTCTGTTTCAAGCTCTACTGCCGCTGGTTCATTACCTCCCTGCTGCTCAGAATGTTTCTAGATCCGAAAATTCAGGGAGAACCCATATCCTTGCTTCTAATAACGAAATTCTGTCTTTGTTTGGTAGTATACAGGAACAAATGAAGAGGAGCAAGAAACTAACAAGACGATCATGAAGGATATACAATTCTTGAAGTCAAACTCCAGGAAACCTGTGGAGGATACAACTACTCCTCTATAGCCCAGGATGCTGATCTTTAGTTCAGCAACATTTACCGAGGATAATCAAGGCAACATGATACTGAGTCAGTCCCGGAGCAACATGCTGGAAATACCATCATCCGCCAGGATATCGACCGTGAGGGATCCAGGATATGGCCCAGGATATGGTCCAGGATATGGTAACATGTTTACCAATATCAGTATCCCTGCTACTAATAATTCTGATTCTTTGCAGGATATAGGTGTAACACCAGTATTGACCAGGGAACTTCAAAAATTGAAGGATATGATATCAAGTGTTCCTGAAGTAGTGCAGCCTATACCGAAAGTATCCCATGATTGTCACAGGATATCCTGATTTTCTCATCCAATTTGTGATGCTGAAATTCCAAAAAGATTCCAGACTCCCAGCATAAAGTTGTATGATGGGATGACATATCCTGAGGAGCATATTGCCCAGTATAGGGAAATGATGGAAACAAATCCAATCCTACCAGAACTTAAGGAAGCATGCTTATGCAAAGGCTTCGGTTCAACTTTAACAGGATCGGCCTTAAAATGGCTTTTAAATGCTCCACCTTATTCAATTACATCATTTACTCATTTAGTTAATTTGTTTATCAGTCAATTTTCTTGTAGCAGGAGCTTTGAGAAACTAACAAGTGATCTTTACAGGATAACACAAGGATCACAAAAATCCCTAAGGGATTATGTTAACAAATTTAGTAGAGAATCCCTGGATATCCTGAATCTTGATATCGCTACGGCAGTACAAGCGTTCAAAAGGGGGTTACGGAAGGATTGTCAATTTTATCAGGATCTTGTAATGAATCCTTGCAGGAACTTCGACGAAGCTCGAAACAGGGCCTTGAGATATATCAGGCTGGAAGATGATAAGAAAATGCAAGAGAGGATGAATGCATCCTCAACATATGAATCAACTAACAGGAAGTCAGAATCCTCATACAAACCATATCGTTCTAAGCCATATGGCAGGAATGACGGCAAGAAAGTGAATGCTGTTGAAGATGAGGATCCTGAGGAGTATCCTGAATTGTCGGGATATTTTTTTTCTGTTAATATACCTGAACTAATGTATGCTATGCAGGGTTTAGGAGACAAAGCGAGGTGGCCTAGGAAAAACCAACAAAAAGCTGATTGGAAGGATAAATCCAAGTGGTGTGCCTTCCATGAGGATTTTGGACATGTTACGGAGGATTGCATAGCCCTGAGGAAGGAAATAAGCTACCTACTAAGCAAAGGATATCTGAAGGATCTTCTGGGCAGAAAGAAGAATAAGGGTCAGGATATCGAGAAGGATCCTGAACGAGCAGCATCACCTCCCGCCGACGCCAAGATAATTAACTTTATTTCAGGAGGGTCCGATATCTGCGGAACTTCTTATTCTGCAGCCAAAAGACATGCAAAGGAGGCTAAGGCCAAAAGGGGAAATAAGCCAACCAGGATATCGACCCTGACAATTGATAAAGTGATCACGTTCGATAGTGATGACAGGGATACTGTCCAGGATCCTCACCATGATGCTTTGGTAATAACTTTATATGTTGCTCACCATTTTGTACGCAGGATATTGGTGGACAATGGCAGCTCGGTCAACATCATCCAATTGGAAACCTTGGAGAGAATGAACATCCCCGAGATGGAGATTACCTCAAAGTCCACTGTGCTTGTAGGGTTTAGTGGAGAAGCAAAGAATACTGTTGGGGAGATAAAACTGCCCGTATATGTTGAAGGGGTCAATTCGATACAGCGCTTCTGTGTGATGGACTCCTTATCCTACTATAATATCATATTGGGCACGCCATGGATCCATGATATGAAAGCTGTACCGTCAACTTATCATCAGCGTATCATGATCCCTACTCCTTGGGGGGTTGTCAAGGTGGAAAGTGATCAACAGGAGGCAAAGGAATGTTACTCATCCTCGATGAAATCCTCAACCAAGCCTAATGCAGCATAGCAATTAAAGATGCAGGCCCAGGATATCGTGGAGGCTTCAGAGCAGGATGTAAAGAAAATTATCCTAGATTAGGATAATCCAGATATCTCGGTGCTCGTAGGAGCCAATATCCCTCAGGATATTGAAAATCGGTTAACTAACTTTTTGAAATGCAGGATGTCAACATTCGCATGGAAGCATGAGGATATGACAGGTATTTCTAAGGATATTATAACTTACAAGCTTGGAATTGACAGGTCTTTCAAGCCTATCTGGCAAAAGAGAAGGAAGTTTGCTCCAGAACGAAACGTAATTAATCAAGAAGAGGTTGGAAGACTATTGAAGTCAAAGACGTTCAGGGAAGTCAAATTTCCCAAGTGGCTAGCAAATGTGGTCGTGATTCAAAAGAAGAATGGGAAATGGAGAGTTTGTGTAGATTACACAGACTTGAACAAAGCATGTCCTAAAGAACCATTCCCTCTGCCTCTTATAGACTCGATGGTGGATGCCACTGCTGGTCATGAGATGTTAACCTTCATGGATGCATCCTCAGGATTCCAGCAGATCCAAATGGAACCTTCAGACCAGGAGGATACTGCTTTCATGACACCAACAGGTATTTACTGTTATACTGCTATGCCTTTTGGTTTGAAAAATGCAGGTGCAACGTACCAGAGATTGGTGAACATGATGTTTAAAGACAAACTGGGGGACACCATAGAAGTGTACATTGACGATATGGTAGTCAAATACAAGAAGGATGAGGATCATCTCCAGGATATTAAAGGAGCATTTGATATCCTGGACCAGTACAATATGAAACTAAATCCTGCCAAGTGCCATTTTGGAGTGGGGGCAGGAAAATTTTTAGGATGCATGGTGACTGAAAGGGATATAGAGGCAAGCCCGGAGCAGATTAAAGCTATAGTGGATATCAAATCACCTTCCAACATGAAAGATGTACAAAGACTGACGGGGCGAGTAGCGGCATTAAATAGATTTATCTCAAGATTCTCAGAAAAATGTAAAGAATTCTACGATATCCTGAAGAAGAATAAGAGGTTTGAGTGGGGAGAAAAGCATGAAGCAGCCTTACAGGAATTAAAGCAATATCTTTCAAACCGCACCTCTGATGATGAAGCCCGAGGATGGTGAACCATTATTCCTGTATCTTGCAGTATCAGGGAATGCAGTAAGTGTTGTTTTGGTTAAGGATCACGAAGGTCAGCTGTATCTTGTTTATTATGTTAGTAACAATTTATTATGTGTGTAACAGTTTATTATGTTAGTAACAGTTTATTACATGCTGAAACTAGGTATTCCCACTTAGATAAAATGATATTAGCCCTAGTTATGGCATCAACAAAACTTAGACATTATTTTGAAACACATAGGATTCATGTTAAAACCAACTATCCTATTAAAAATGTGCTTAGGAAACCAGAGATGTCAGGCAGGATGGCTAAGTGGTCAGTAAAGTTAAGTGCTTATGACTTAGTGTATGAACCTAGGAATGCCATAAAATCGCAGGCTCTAGCTGACTTTGTGGTTGATTTCAGTAGTGACATTCAGGATGAAGTAGACCTAGAAGTCCAGCAGTTAGGAGAACCCTCAGGATCATGGACATTATATACTGATGAAGCATCTAATGTTAGAGGAATAGGATTGGGAATACTACTAAAATCGCCACAGGGGGACATATTACCCCAGGCTATTAGGTGTGAGTTCCCTGCTACTAATAATGAAGCAGAATATGAGGCTTTAATTGCAGGATTAGAGTTAGCTAAGAATATGAGTATTAAGAATTTGCAAGTATATGTTGACTCTTTGTTAATTACTAACCATTTTAATGGATCCTATGCAGTTAAGGGTGAGAAATTTATCGAATATCTCGATATTCTCAAAAAATTAGCAGGATATTTCGATGTTTTTATACTTGAACAGGTACCAAGGGAGGATAATGCTGAAGCGGATGCCTTAGCAAATTTGGGATCATCGATCAGGATACCGGAAGGGACCCAAATACCAATATTACATGTCTTATATCCTGCAACGAATCCTCAGGATAAAGAAGTAGCGGGTATTCAGGATCCTGGAGCAGAGCATCCTGAAGAGGATCCTAAATCCTGGACAGCTCCAATCATGAGATATCTCAAAGAAGGACACATCCCTGGAAATGAAAATCCTAAGGCATTTAGGATGAAGGTATCACGATTCACTATTATAAATAATATTTTATACAAGAAATCTCTTGCAGGACCGTATTTGAGGTGCTTGGAGGATCCTAAAGCCAAAAAGGTACTTCAGGATATACATGAAGGGGATTGTGGTAACCAAAAGCTCCGGGAGGAAAAGTCTTTATGTTAGCAAGGACGGATTATTTCTCTAAGTGGGTTGAAGCCGAGGCATTTATTCAAGTTAGAGACCAAGAAGTAGTATCCTTCGTAAAGAGGAATATCCTGACCAGATTCGGAGTCCCAGCCGAGATAATCTGTGACAATGGTTCTCAGTTTATAAGCAAGAGAACTACTGACTTTTACAAGAGTTGGGGAATCAAAATGATAACATCTACTCCAGTACATCCTCAAGCGAATGGACAAGCAGAATCCTCAAACAAGATAATTGTCAATAACTTAAAGAAAAGGCTTGGAGCCAAAAAAGGAAGATGGGCAGAAGAATTACCCTTTGTTTTATGGGCTGATAGGACAACGGTAAAGAATGCAACAGGCCAAACCCCATTTTCCTTGGTATTTGGAGCAGAAGCAATGATTCCAACGGAAATGACAATACCTACTGCAAGATCTACCCTAAGTGATCCTGAGCAGAATCCTGAAGCCTTGAGTCAGGATTTAGACACTATAGATGAGAAGAGAGACGCGGCAAGGCTAAGGATGGCAGCATATCAACAGAGAATATCCAGGGCATATAACAAGAATATTAGGACCAGAAGATTTAAGGTTGGAGATTGGGTGTTAAGGAAGGCTTTTCAGAATACTACTAATCCTGCCGATGGCAAGTTAGCTCCAAAATGGGAAGGACCATATGAAGTTGAATCAGAAGCAGGGAAAGGAGCATACAGACTCAAGAATATAGAAGGGGATATGCTACCGAGGTCTTGGAATGCTATACACCTTAAGCTCTATTTCAAGTGAGTTTAGAATTTAATTTCTAACTCAGCATGGTATGAGTTCTACCTTTTTTAAATATATTTTGTTTAATTTGTTCTTTGTAACCCAATACTAACTTAAGCATCGGAGGGGTGTTAGCCAAGCTAACACCCACCTTAGTTTACTGTTGTTTTTGCAGTATATGCTTTAGGATATAGCTCCAGGATACACACTCTGGATACTTCGAAAGATTAGAGGATTGGCCCCCTCTCTCACGTTTAAGGGATCCTGATCCCTTCACAGGTTTAAAGGTATTCACCTTTCTCCCGAATTGGGTTTAAACAACCCGCCTGGAGCGCAAGTTATCCAGGGATAGTTCAAGGTGGCGGGACCAGTTCATGTAAAAGTGGCTGACAATTTCGTTACTGTTGGCTATACCCTGGATCCTAAAGGTATATGAGGATTGATCACCCTCTCTCACGAAAGGGTATTTTCATACTCTCTAAGGTTTAAAGGTTTTCACCTTTCTAAGTCTTGGAGTTTATACACTCCCGCCTGTAGCGCATGAAAATTTGGGATTTTCCCCAGGATTAAAGGTTTTCACCTTTCTAAGTTTTGGGGTTTCCACACCCTCGCCTGTAGCGCACGAAACGTGGGTAAAATCCCCAGTAAAACTCAAAGACTTAAAGGTTTTCACCTTTTCAAGTCTTGAGGTTCTTATACTCCGGCTTAAATGCCTGGAAAATGGGTTTAGTCCCAATAAAATACAAAGTTTTTGGATAATCCCAAAGTATATTTTCAAAAAACATAATCATTTACAAGTCTACATAAATTTTTTTTAAAAAAGATTGCTAAGTTTAAACAACTGGTTGAAGAATTGCTAAAGGATCATATCCTGGTACAACATACTGGTCCTGCACAGACAGGGGACATCCGTGATAGAACATGACGTATGCTGATACTATATCCTACTGGGGACATTTATGCTGGAGTAAGAAGGAAACCTATGCCAACACTATATCCCACTAAGGCATTGTGAGGAACTCAAAGGATCAAGTTTGGGCATGATTCGCCAAGTATCCTGGACTGGGGACACCTTCGTTGGAAAAGTTGCAAAAGGATTGAAGTTTGAGAATAGGGTTACACTCTATTCCTGGTATGATCTTTCCTTTGTAAACGATATTTAAATAACTTGAGTTTTTGAAACTATGTTTGACCAAAGCTTAAGCATCCTGATTAGGATATATTCTCGGGATATATTCTCAAAATGTATTTTCAAAATATATTTCAGGATATTTGATTGGAATATTTGGGACATGATGCCTGGGTTAAAAACTGAAACTGTGTTCTAGTCAAATAAGTGTTCTCAAAACCAACTTTGTAAAATAAAAATGAACTGTCCTCTTTCTCTGAAAACGTTATCTGAATTGTTTGAGTTATGAAAACCCTATTTGACGGAAGTCTTAATAGGATATTTGCGAGTATACTGATCAAGAGATTTTCATAAAAAGTAATAATTGCATTAAGTTTGGAACATTGGAATTCAGACTAAGCAATGCATAACACATAACAACATGTAAGGCTAAAAGGCTAGTTTATTATTAATTGTATTCTTGGTTTCATCTCAAAAAGAGACCCATCCACCAAAAACACAATTAAGTTTTTAAAGCATATTTACATAAACAGTTGAGGGCTTCGTCCTAAAAACACGAGAACCCATTCGCCTTCAACTGTTATATTGTTCAAAATGAACCATACTGATTGATGACCAAAGGCTTCATCCTGAAGCTCAGGACCCATCCACCTTTGGCCGTCGTATTGTCTTAAGTGCAGGAAATATAAATTGTTCTAAGTACAGGACGACCAGATGATTCGGACCCTACAAAGGAAAATGCAGGTATCATTAGAGACAAACTAACCAGGATACAGGTTCAGTATATGTGTACGGGATACCGGATTTGGATATTTACCTTATTAAGGAAGGAGTTCATGGGCTCGATGGATTCCATGAAGCCAAGGTCATGATAGCAGAAACATTCAGCAGCAACAGCGAAGGGTTTAGAGCTGGTGCCAACAGATGGTTCCTTTTTTACCAAGACAGACTTGGGGTAACTGTCAAGCTCCTAAAGATCGAAGATAACAGGGACCTTAGCAGAGTCTACAAAAAAGGGAGTAGTTTCAATCTTATCATATTATGTGCTGACTAACCAAACATATGCAGGAATGTTCAAAACAGATATCCTTACCGGACGTATTGGAATGACTGAAAAATATATCTGTTGGAATTAGGATATCCAACAGTTATATTTTTGGGGACAATTGTTATGGGTGAAATTCTGAGCCCATATCCTAACAATATATCTTGATTTAATGTTAGCTGTTTATGATCAGGATACCGGACCAGGATATTGGTAACATCCTGGGCAGTATCGATCAAGATATCAGACCAGGATATTGGTAACATCCTGACGCAGTATCCTGGCAGTTACTAACGATTTTCTTTTGTAGCAAGGTACTAACGTTAAAAGACTTGATCTACCTGAAGATTCGCTCAAGGTGGTTGAAAAATGGACGTTGATGGTGGAAGAATGGGTCTTGTAACGGTCAGAAAGGCATATTCCGCGAGAATATCGGACGTTGGTTAATGTTGTTGACATTGTAACGGTTATATGAGCTGAAGACCCGGTTTTGTAGTCAATAAGCATGTGGAAAACAAGTAGAAAGAGTCCCCCAACGTTCAGAATGGAATATTCCCAGCATCCCGGAATAATAGGAGAGTTAGTTTGTTACTTGTAACTATAAATAGGAGGCCAGATCAATAGGAACACACACTTGACTCTCCACTCTCGAACTCACACTTCTTTTTTCTTTCTATCACCCACAAACACTCAACACTTGTAATCGTTGTACCACTTAGCATTGATCTGCGCCATATCCTGCACTGTATCCTGATATTTGAAGTAATAGAAGAACAAGGCAGCTGCGATTGTCAGCTCCCGAGGTTTTATGCCGGCGATCTAGATTGAACAAGGGCTTTCCTCGTACATCTCGTGTCACCCTTTACATTTTTGCTCATTGTTTGATCACAGATACAGCTCTATATCCTGAGCCGTATCCTAAAACTGTTCTCGCAAATTAACAAACTAACATATTTTTTACAAAGTATTACTAGCACACTACCTCACAAAACTAATTTGATCACTTAATTGCTTAGGTAATTTTTGACCAAAACACCTGTACCTTGCTGTATCAGGGAATGCTGTAAGTGCCGTTCTCATAAAAGACCATGAAGGTCAGCAATATCCTGTTTATTATGTTAGTAAAAGTTTGTTAGATGCTGAAACTAGGTACTCTCATTTAGAAAAATTAATACTAGCATTAGTTATGGCATCAACAAAACTTAGACACTACTTTGAGACACATAGGATACACGTTAAAACAAATTATCCTGTCAAAAATGTACTTAGGAAACCGGAAATGTCGGGTAGAATGGCTAAGTGGTCAGTAAAGTTAAGTGCCTATGATTTAGTATATGAACCTAGGAATGCCATAAAGTCTCAGGCTTTAGCTGACTTTGTGGCTGATTTTAGTAGTGACATTCAGGATGAGGTAGACCTAGAAGTTCAACAGTTAGGAGAATCCTCAGGATCCTGGACATTATATACTGATGGTGCATCTAATATAAGAGGAGTAGGATTTGGAATACTACTAAAATCGCCACAGGGGGACATATTAACCCAGGCTATTAGGTGTGAATTTCCTGCTACCAATAATGAAGCAGAATATGAGGCTTTAATCGCAGGATTAGAGTTGGCTAAGAGCATGGGTATCAAAAATTTACAAGTATATGTTGATTCTTTGTTAATTACTAACCATTTTAATGGATCCTATGCAGTTAAGGTTGAGAAATTAATAGGATATCTTGATATTCTCAAAAAATTAGCAGGATATTTTGATGTTTTTACACTTGAACAGGTACCCAGAGAGGATAATGCTGAAGCGGATGCCTTAGCAAATCTGGGATCATCAATCAGGATACCGGAAGGGACCCAAATACCAGTATTACATGTCTTATATCCTGCAACTAATCCTCGGGATATAGAAGTAGCGGGTATTCAGGATCCTGGGGCGGAATATCCTAAAGAGGATCCTAAATCCTGGACGGCTCCAATTGTGAAATATCTCAAAGAAGGACACATCCCCGGAAGTGAAAATCCTAAGGCGTTTAGGATGAAGGTATCACGATTCACTATTATAAATGACGTTTTATACAAGAAATCTCTTGCAGGACCGTATTTAAGATGCTTGGAGGATCCTGAAGCCAAGGAAGTACTTCAGGATATACATGAAGGGGATTGTGGTAATCACACCGGGGGCAGATCATTGTTCTCGAAAGTATTAAGGACAGGATATTATTGGCCGACGATGAGGAAAGATGCTGCAGAATATGCTCGAAGATGTGATGCATGTCAAAGACATAGTAACATACTACATCAACCAGCTGAACCATTATATCCTGTAGTTTCCCCTTGGCCATTCATGAAGTGGGGGATGGATATAGTAGGGAAGTTACCAAAAGCTCCGGGAGGAAAAGTCTTTATGTTAGCTATGACAGATTATTTCTCCAAGTGGGTTGAGGCTGAAGCATTTGTCCAAGTTAGAGACCAAGAAGTAGTATCCTTCATAAAGAGGAATATCCTGACTAGGTTTGGAGTACCAGCTGAGATCATTTGTGATAATGGGTCCCAGTTTATAAGCAAAAGGACTACTGACTTTTGCAAAAGTTGGGGAATTAAAATGATCACATCTACTCCAGTACATCCTCAAGCGAATGGACAGGCTGAATCTTCAAACAAGATAATAGTCAATAACTTAAAGAAGAGACTTGGGGCTAAAAAAGGAAGATGGGCGGAAGAGTTACCCTTTGTTTTGTGGGCTGATAAGACAACGGTAAAGAATGCAACCGGCCAAACCCCGTTTTCCTTGGTATTTGGAGCGGAGGCGATGATTCCAACAGAAATGACGATACCTACTGCAAGATCTATGCTGCAGGATCCTGAACAGAATCCTGAAGTCTTATGTCAGGATTTGGATACTATAGACGAAAAAAGAGATGCAGCAAGGCTAAGGATAGCAGCATATCAGCAAAGAATATCCAGAGCATATAATAAGAACATAAGGACTAGAAGATTTCGAGTTGGTGATTGGGTGCTAAGAAAGGCTTTTCAAAATACCACTAATCCTGCCGATGGCAAGCTAGCTCCGAAATGGGAAGGACCTTATGAAGTCGAGTCAGAAGCAGGGAAAGGAGCATATCGACTCAGGAATCTGGAAGGGGATATGCTACCAAGATCCTGGAATGCAATACATTTGAAGCTCTATTTCAAGTAAGAGTAGAATTTATTTTCTATCTCGGAATGGTATGTATTCTGTCTTTAAATATATTTGTTTATTGAACCCAATACTGACTTAAGCATCGGAGGGGTGTTAGCCAAGCTAACACCCACCTTAGTTTACAATTGTTTTGCAGGATATGTTTCAGGATATAGCTCCAGGATATATGCTCAGGATAAGTCGAAAGATTAGAGGATTGGCCCCCTCTCTCACGTTTAAGGGATCCTGGTCCCTTCAAAGGTTTAAAGGTATTCACCTTTCTTTCGAATTGGGTTTAAACACCTCGCCTGGAGCGCAAGTTATCTAGGTATAGTTCAAGGTAACGGGACCAGTTCATGTAAAAGTGGCTGACAATTTCGTTACTGTTGGCTATATCCTGGATCCTAAAGGTATATGAGGATTGATCACCCTCTCTCACGAAAGAGTATTTTCATACTCTCAAAGGTTTAAAGGTTTTCACCTTTCTAAGAATTGGAGTTTGTACACTCTCGCCTGTAGCGCATGAAATTTAGGGTGTATCCCCAGGGTATTAAGGGTCTATCCCAAGTATGCTAAAGATTCATTTCAGGATATCAGGGGTTTTGCCCCAGGGTATGCGGAATTTACTTAAGGCAAGATATAAATGCATTTGCGTTTCTGTGTCAAACACAGGGGACATACATTATACTGTTCAAAGAATGGATCCAAGTTCACAAGTATGCACTGGGGACAAAACTTATAATGGAGGATTAAAATTGGTTCTGTAAGAATCTCTGGTATGATCTCTCCTTTTTATTTGGACAATTTATAGGTGATATTTTAATATCCTTATCAAGATATCTTTCAGGATACCTTTCAGGATACATCTATAATATATTTCTAAAAGTGTACAAACCAAACAATTTTTACAACTACGATTTTCATAGCAATGACAACAGTAATAAGGTCAAAAGAGAAGTTATATTATTAACATGCCAAAAGATGTGCTCTTAGTTTCACCTCAAAACAAGGCCCATCCACTAAGAGCACTAATAGTTCATTACCATATTTACCCAACAGTTGAAGGCTTCATCTCAAACCGAGACCCATCCACCTTCAACTGTTGTATTATTCAAAAAGCATGCAGGAAATGTAAATTGTTCAGATGCGGGAAAGTAAAGTGCAGAAAAGTAAATTGTTTATGGGACTACAAACCAACATTCAAATTCAAAAAGGTGGGCTCTGGCCTTGGCACGTATATCCGTCATCGCCCACCTAAATGCCCTCACACAGCGGCATCTCCTCCAACCTTCTCAGACTTCTCCGCACCAGCATCCTGACCAACATCCTGCGCAGCATCCTGACCTATGTCCATCCCAGCATCAGCTCCAGCATCCTTCTTGTCTCCGGCCTGGACCACCACCTCTGCTGACTTAGAAGACTCACCGGCTTCAGCAGGAAACGGCACAGCTTTGCCTCCGAGCTCCTTTAACTTGGCCACCCAGGATTCAACTGGCCAAGATGGACAAACAAGGCCCGTCTCCTTGGCCTCGTAGGCCATCTTGATGCGTGCTTGTAACAGGGAGACGATAGCAGAAGCCTTGATTCCCTCCCGGAAATTGATCAAGGCCTGATCATGATCCATTTGAACGGTGGCAAGCTTGACCTCAGCGTCTTGGGTGACCTTCTTCAGCAGGCTTTCGTAGTGCCGAGTCTTTGCTTCAGCAATGGCACCTTGGTCAGCAACGGTGCTTTCGAGCTGTTTGATCCTGGCTTCATGGAGTGCCACGGTACCGCAAGCGTCGTTGTACAAGTGGAGCAAATGCTGGAGGCCCTGCACGACAATTACAGGTATAAAATTAGAATATATGTAGACCAAGATATCCTACCAGGATATCCTGTTAGGATATACGTGCAGGATATATGTGCAGGATATACATGAAGGATATGCGTCAGAATATTACCTTGTTAAGGAAGGATGTCATTGGCTCTAAGGAATCGGAGAAGCTGAGTTCGTCATAGGAGAACCCTTCTGAGCCTAGAGCACTGACTTCAAGACCCTTCCTCTTTTTCGCTGTGGAAGCACGGGTTCTTGGATTGGCCTTGGGAGCTGGGAGTGGTTTAGAGCTAGTAGCAGCAGGAGTTTCCTTCTTGACTGTGGCTGGAGTTGGATAGCTGTCAAGTTCATCAAGGTCTAGATAGACTGGGACTTTGCTGGAATCTGCACACAGGGAGTAAATTTCTAAATCTCTCCTAAGAATAGCAAATAAAAAACATATGTGTGCAGGATATCTTGCAGGGTTCTTACCAGACATGTTTGCGCTTGAAAGAGGGCTTGGAGTTGGTGGAGACGGATTAAAACTTCTCTCTGTTTCTAAAAGCAGTCTGATGGCGTCTATCCTTTTTTGAGAATCAGCAAGGGGAGGTGCGATCTTTCTGAAATCAGCTGCATACAAAAACAGAAGAAATAAAATTCATTAGCTGAGGATATGAGATAGGATCATTCTTAAACCCTAAGTCCTACCCTTTCTTAACCATCTCATCGGATAATCCGTTCCACCAGGGATTGAATCCCTTTTTACGAAGAAAAACTTGGATTGCCAACCATCCTCGTTCCTGGTGGCACGAAGTATCAATGGATCACCGGAAGTAGAATAAAATAGGAATCTAGATGAGCCATGGCATCTAAGCTTGTAGGCTAAAGGGAGATCATGGACAGAAAGGTCAGGTATGTGGTTTCTCTTGATTTGGTCAAGAACAGACAAAACACGCCAGAGCATTGGCATGGTTTGGCTGAAAGAAATTTTGGTGATATTAAAAAACTCGGTGATGAAGTTCGGAAAGGGGAATCGTAACCCTAAGGTAAAGGGGAAAGCATTGAAACAAATCCACTCATTGGAAACCATATCTGACCGGATTTCTCTATCAAAGGGTCGGAATATAGTTCCTTCCGGAAAGATACCGGAGGATTTCAAAGCTGATAAATGAGCACTGTCAAAGGTGCATGTTTCGTTCTCCGGTTCTTGGAGAAGATTCTGTTGGATGAATGTGGGAGCCGAGTCGCCTGAACTGGACCTCGTTTGCCTAGGAATTTGGTCGCCTGAATTCTCGCCGGAGAAAGTTAAAAGATGAATATGAAGATGAGGGAGAGAATATTACCTTTTTCTTGTCGATTGTGGTTAAAAAAGAAGATGAGGATGAGAAGATATAGGGCATGATGAGTAAATATAGGCCGGGTGGTTGAAAGCTATCACATCAATGGTCTTATCTCTTAATTACCTCGGCCACCGTGAAAAATGTAACCGTTAGTGCAGGATATCAAACGGTAACATTTTTGGGGACAATTGTTATGGGTGAAATTCTGAACCCCTATATCCTGGAATATATCTTGGTTTATATCTTGGTTATGTAGTATCTGTTTACATCCGGGATGCTGATTCAGAATATTGGTAATATCCTGAATGGTATCCTCAGGATTACTAATGGATTATGTGCAGGTACGTGGGTTGGAAGCTGGCAACGTTCATAAGACTCATTCCGCGGAAGACTCGGTCCAAGTCGTTCAAATGAAGACGTTGAAGCCGTATTACTCGGTCAATAACGTTCATAATGGAATATTCGAAGTACCCCATATTTGTAGGGATTATTGTTTGTAATTCATTACTATAAATAGGTGGGTATACCAGATCAAATAGGACATCACAATCACACTCGCTACACTCTAACACTTGCTCTCGAGCAATTCTTACTTTCATACGAAGGCATTGTAACACTTAGCGATCTGGTCTATATCCTGCACTGTATCCTGAAGTTTAAAGCAATAAGAAGAACAAGGCAGCTGCGATTGTCAGCTCCCGAGGTTTTATGCCGGCGATCTAGATTGATCAAGGGCTTTCCTCGTACATCTCGTGTCATTTCCTTTACTTTTTGCTCATTGTTCGCTCATTGTTTGATCGCAGATACAGCTCAATATCCTGAGCCGTATCCTGAATACTGATTTTCTAAATAACTCAACAAGCATATTTTCTATACACTTTCTAGCACACTACCTCACATTACTAATTTGATCACTAAATTGCTTCGGTAATTTTTAACCAAAACAATTAATTCGATATACCTCAGGATATCACCCAGGATGTTAGCAATATCCCCGTCCAGTATCCTGATCACAGATAAACAATTAAAAGCAGGATATAGTTCAAGATATGTATGCTTAGAAAATGAGCCATAACAATTGTCCCCAAATATATCGGTTGGTATACCAATCAAACGGATATATTTTAAAAGTTTCACCTCATAACTTAAGGCAATCAATACGACTAGACCCTTGAAATGACAGTGGTGCAACTTCCAAAGCGTTATTTACTCTTTACCCCCTATATTCAGCCTATATTAACCGAGGGACTCCTCATTATGGTTACCCTTATCTTCAACCGGATATCAGGTACTTTCCTCTCTATCCTTTCTATTTTCCTTGTTTATATCTCTCTTTCTCCGATTGTGATCTTCCATGGCGACCCGTACCAGATCGCAAATGGCGGACTCTGTTTCCACCTTCCACAAACAGAATCTGCTTCAGAAACCTTCAAAAGAGGTGTGTTCTTTCGATAATTCTGACATCGCGGCCCTACGAGCTTCTGGTGCCTTTCCCGCCGGGACAATCTTCCGTCCGTTCGACCGAGAGGTCCGATCGAACTTTTGTTCCGACGAATGGGTCTGCTTCTTTGCCTACCCCTTCTCCATAGGACTTCAATACCCGTTTTCACCTTTTATTTCCCGTTTCTTCGAACTTACTGGTATGAGCTTTGCCCAAATCATGCCCATGGTTTGGCGCATATTAGTCACATTGGAAAAAATTAAGGCTCACCATATGCCCGACCTGTGCATCGAAGATTTGCCAAAGGCTTATCGTTTAAGATCTCATGGTTCCAGCCGATTCCTTCTATTCTCTATTTCCAAAGATCATCTCATCCTCAAGGCTACCAAGACCGAGGATAAGTGGACAAGAAAATTCTTTTTTGTGAAAAGAGACTCCATTGATAAGGGTTTTGACCTCCCTAAAAGATGGTTGACTTCTGGTAGGACTTAGGGTTTTAGGAATATCCCCAATCATATCCCGAACCTCCATCCTGAACCAACATCCTGATATGTTTATTTCTTTTCTTGCAGCAAACTTTAAAGAACTAGCTCCTCCTAGTGCTGAATCGGAAGGGAGAAAAAAAGAGATCTACAAGCTTCCAGAGGGTGAAAGAACCTTTAACCTGCTACTCACAAGCTCAAGCCAAAGATCAAGCTCCAACATGTCTGGTAAGCATATTTTTAGGAATTATCTTTATATTAAACTGATTATTATTTTTAGAAGTATAATAAGCTTAAAACGTCTTCCCTTATGTAGTGCCAGTTATTAACCTCGAAGGCTTCCAACTTGACGAGTTGGATAGTTACTCCAGCCTTGTGCCTGCCGAACAAGAACCTAAGCCGAAGCCATCTGCCACACCGAAGCCCATCACTTCAAAGACTACTACCGCTTCTAAAGCCCCCCCAGCATCCAGGACCCCGGCCTCTAGTTCCCGAAAGAGGAAAGAAATGGATTCTCCAACCGCCTCGGAAACATTCTCTCTCGAGCATCATGGGTTTAGTGAAGCTACTTCATTCCTCAAGCAGGTAAAAATTCCTTTCCAATATCCTGAACATGCATGTTAATCATTATCCTATCCATTTTACGCCGATACATGTATCTTTAACTGCAGGGCTTGGAACGTCTTATGCATTTGTATGAAGACGCCTGTGGGCTTAATAAGATGCTGCAGATCAAGCTTGAAAAAGCTGAAGCCACCATAGCCGATCAAGGAACAATTGCAGCTGCCAAATCCCAACATTATGAGGACAAATACAAGGCAATGGCCCAGGAACATCAAGCTGCCCTCCACAAAGCCAATGAAGATGCTCAAGCCAAACTAGATGCCGCCCTTATCCAATATCAGCAGAATATGAGTTCATATCGGGACAGTCTCAAAGCATCCGTGGTCGTCTCTCTTCTCCAAGCCAGGATAAGGATGGCTTATGAGGCCAGGGATTTAGGTTTCGAATGCCCCTCCTGGAACATAAAGACTTGGGAAGCGAAACTACAGGATCTCGGAGGTCATCCCGTTGCTCATCCTGCAAAGCATGCTGGTGAAGAGCCTTCTAAGGCGGTAGAAGAAGTGGCCAATGCTGGTGATGATGCCGAGAAGAATCCTGAGGCTAATGCTGGTGCGAATGCTGGGAAAGAGGTTGCTGATCAAGAAGGTGCCGCTTCTTAGGCGGCGAAGTGGGCTATGATGGATATACGTGCCAAGGCCGGAGCCCACTTTTTTAAATTTCATGGTTGTGGTTGTGTAAACAATTTACTTTTCCTGTCTTCAAACAATTTATATTTCCTGCATTAGAACAATATGATGACCAAAGGTGGATGGGTCCTAGGTTTTAGGATGAAGCCCTTGGTCATCGGTTAGTATAATCTGTTTTGAACTTCGTAGCGGTTGAAGGTGGACAGGTTTCATTTTGAGATAAAACCTTCAACCGTTACGTAGGTATGGTAAAAATTAATCGTGCTTTTGGCGGATGGGCCTTGGTTTAAGGTGAAACCAAAAGCACAACTTTTGACTTGTTAATAATATAACTATCTTTTGACTTATTTGTTATTGCCTTGCATTACTTAATGTAACTCTTAGCTTTGTAAAAACTTTGTATTGTTATCTTATGAAAATATCCTGATCAATATGCTCAGCGATATATTATAAAAACTTTTTATTAGATAGAACCTCCAAACATTCCTTCAACTTTGTAGAAAGCTTTTTAAAGAGTGAAAAACAGTCCACTTTTCCAAAACCTGTTTTGATAATACCTAAATGATCAAAATTTCAAACTAGTATTAGTTTCAAATATTTTAATCAAATATTCTGAGAAGTATTTTGAAAATATATTTTGAGAATATATCAGGATATTTAACCTTTTACCAAACATAGTATTATCAAAAACTTAAACGATGTTTATAAAGGAAAGATCATACCAGGAATAGGGTATAACCCTATTATCAAACCTCAATCCCTATGCAACTTTTCCAATGAAGATGTCCCCTGTCTGAGACACTTAGTGCATTAGTTCCGAGCCTTATCCTTTTAGCTTTACACCATTGCTTCAGTAGGAATGTCCCCTGTGTACAATGTCTTCAAATATTTAGAAATCTTCTGGATATCAGTTCCCATTGTATAGACAATTTTTCATGTTACATGGGTAAAACCCAAGAATGTACTGGAGATAAATTCCTTGTATCCTGGGGAAAATCCCAAATTTTCGTGCGCTACAGGCGGGAGTGTATAAACTCCAAGACTTAGAAAGGTGAAAACCTTTAAACCTTAGAGAGTATGAAAATACCCTTTCGTGAGAGAGGGTGATCAATCCTCATATACCTTTAGGATTCAGGATATAGCCAACAGTAACGAAATTGTCAGCCACTTTTACATGGACTGGTCCCGCCACCTTGAACTATCCCTGAATAACTTGCGCTCCAGGCGGAGTGTTTAAACCCAATTCGGAAGAAAGGTGAATACCTTTAAACATGTGAAGGGATCGGGATCCCTTATACGTGAGAGAGGGGGCCAATCCTCTAATCTTCTGAAGTATCTTGAGTGAGCATCCTGGAGCTATATCCTAGAGCATATACTGCAAAACATCCTTAAACTAAGGTGGGTGTTAGCTTGGCTAACACCCCTCCGATGCTTAAGTTAGTATTGGGTTTCAAAGAATAACTTAAACCAAACATATTTAAAAAAGATAAAATTCATGCCATCCTGAGTTAGAAATTAAATTCTAAACTCACTTGAAATAAAGCTTAAGGTGTATAGCATTCCAAGATCTCGGTAGCATATCCCCTTCCATATTCTTGAGTCTATATGCTCCTTTCCCTGCTTCTGATTCAACTTCATATGGTCCTTCCCATTTTGGAGCTAGCTTGCCATCGGCAGGATTAGTAGTATTCTGAAAAGCCTTTCTTAACACCCAATCTCCAACCTTAAATCTTCTGGTCCTAATATTCTTGTTATATGCTCTGGATATTCTTTGTTGATATGCTGCCATCCTTAGCCTTGCTGCATCCCTTTTTTCATCTATAGTATCCAAATCCTGACTCAAGGCTTCAGGATTCTGTTCAGGATCCCGTAGGGTAGATCTTGCAGTAGGTATTGCCATTTCCGTTGGAATCATTGCTTCTGCCCCAAATACCAAGGAAAATGGGGTTTGGCCTGTTGCATTCTTTACCGTTGTCCTATCAGCCCACAAAACAAAGGGTAATTCTTCTGCCCATGTTCCTTTTTTGGCTCCAAGCCTCTTCTTTAAGTTATTGACAATTATCTTGTTTGAGGATTCTGCTTGTCCATTCGCTTGAGGATGTACCGGAGTAGATGTTATCATTTTGATTCCCCAACTTTTGCAAAAGTCAGTAGTTCTCTTGCTTATAAACTGAGAACCATTGTCACAGATTATCTCAGCTGGTACTCCAAATCTGGTCAGGATATTTCTCTTTATGAAGGATACTACTTCTTGATCTCTAACTTGAACAAATGCTTCTGCTTCAACCCACTTGGAGAAATAATCCGTCATTGCCAACATGAAAACCTTTCCTCCTGGAGCTTTTGGAAGCTTTCCCACTATATCCATACCCCACTTCATAAACGGCCAAGGGGAAACAATAGGATACAGCGGTTCAGCAGGCTGATGTAATATGTTACTATGTCTTTGACATGCGTCACATCTTCGAGCATATTCTGCGGCATCTTTTCTCATTGTCGGCCAATAATATCCTGTCCTTAATACTTTTGAGAATAATGACCTGCCCCCAGTATGGTTACCACAATCCCCTTCATGTATATCCTGAAGTACTTCTTTGGCTTCAGGACCCTCCAAACACCTCAAATACGGTCCTGCAAGAGATTTCTTGTATAAAACATTATTTATAATAGTGAATCGTGATACCTTCATCCTAAATGCCTTAGGATTTTCATTTTCGGGGATGTGTCCTTCCTTGAGATATCTCATGATTGGAGCCGTCCAAGATTTAGGATCCTCTTCAGGATACTCTGCTCCAGGATCCTGAATACCCGCTACTTCTTTATCCCGAGGATTCGTTGCAGGATACAAGACATGTAATATTGGTATTTGGGTTCCTTCTAGTATCCTGATCGATGATCCCAGATTTGCTAAGGCATCTGCTTCAGCATTATCCTCCCTTGGTACCTGTTCAAATGTAAAAACATCGAAATATCCTGCTAATTTTTTGAGAATATCGAGGTATTCTATTAATTTCTCACCCTTGACTGCATAGGATCCGTTAAAATGGTTAGTAATTAACAAGGAGTCAACATATACTTGCAAATTCTTGATACTCATATTCCTAGCCAATTCTAATCCTGCAATTAAAGCTTCATATTCTGCCTCATTATTAGTAGCAGGAAATTCACACCTAATAGCCTGGGGTAATATGTCCCCCTGTGGCGATTTTAGTAGTATACCTAAACCTACACCTCTTATATTGGATGCACCATCAGTATACAACGTCCAGGATCCTAAAGATTCTCCTAACTGTTGAACTTCTAGGTCTACCTCGTCCTGAATGTCACTACTGAAATCAGCCACAAAGTCAGCTAAAGCCTGAGACTTTATGGCATTTCTAGGTTCATATACTAAATCATAAGCACTTAACTTTATTGACCACTTGGCCATCCTGCCTGACATCTCTGGTTTCCTAAGCACATTTTTGACAGGATAATTCGTTTTAAGATGGATCCTATGTGTCTCAAAATAATGTCTAAGCTTTGTCGATGCCATGACTAGAGCTAATATCATTTTTTCTAAATGAGAATACCTAGTTTCAGCATCTAACAACATAATAAACAGGATATTGCTGACCTTGATGGTCTTTTATAAGAACGGCACTTACAGCATTCCCTGATACAGCGAGGTATAGGGATAGTGGTTCACCATTTTCAGGCTTCATCAATAGAGGTGCAGTTGAGAGATATCGCTTCAAATCCTGCAAGGCTGCTTCATGCTTTCCTCCCCATTCAAATTTCTTATTCTTCTTGAGGATATCATAGAATTCCTTGCATTTTTCCGAGGATCTCGAAATAAATCTGTTCAATGCTGCTACTTGTCCTGTTAACCATTGAACATCCTTCATATTCGAGGGTGATTTTATATCCAAGATAGCTTTAATCTGCTCCGGGCTTGCCTCTATCCCCCTTTTCGTCACCATATATCCAAGAAACTTTCCTGCCCCCACTCCGAAATGGCACTTAGCAGGATTCAGCTTCATGTTATACTGATCCAGGATATCAAATGCTCCCTTGATATCCTGGAGGTGATCCTCAGCCTTTTTAGATTTCACCACCATTTCGTCAATGTATACCTCCATGGTGTCCCCCAGCTTATCTTTGAACATCATGTTTACTAATCTCTGGTATGTTGCACCTGCATTTTTCAAACCGAAAGGCATGGCAGTATAGCAATATATACCTGTTGGTGTCATGAAAGCAGTATCCTCCTGGTCCGAAGGCTCCATTTGAATCTGCTGAAATCCTGAGGATGCGTCCATAAACGTTAACATTTCATGTCCAGCAGTAGCATCCACCATTGCGTCGATATGAGGGAGAGGAAATGGATCTTTAGGACAAGCCTTGTTCAAGTCCGTGTAGTCTACACAGACTCTCCATTTCCCGTTTTTCTTCTGTACCACAACTACGTTTGCTAGCCATCTTGGAAACTTGACTTCTCTGATCATCCTGGACTTCAACAATCTTTCAACTTCTTCTTGGATAATCGTATTCCGCTCAGGAGCAAATTTTCTTCTTTTTTGCTGAACAGGCTTGAATGATCTGTCAATTCCAAGCTTGTGAGTGATAATGTCTTTGGATATGCCTGTCATATCCTCATGCTTCCATGCAAACGTTGACATCCTGCATTTCAAAAAGTTAGTTAACTGCACTTCAATATCCTGAGGGATATTGGTTCCTACGAGCACCGAGATATCAGGATTATCCTGATCCAGGATAATTTTCTTCACATCCTGCTCCGAAGCTTCCAAGGTATCCCAGGCCCGCATCTTTAATTGCTATGCTTGATTAGGCTTGGTTGAAGATTTCATCGAAGATGAGTAGCATTCTTTCGCTTCCTGCTGATCACTTTCAACCTTGACAACTCCCCAAGGGGTAGGGATCTTGATGCATTGGTGATATGTTGATGGCACAGCCTTCATATCGTGAATCCATGGTCTTCCCAGTATGATGTTATAGCAGGATAAGGAGTCCATCACATAGAAGCGTTGTATTGAGTTGACCCCTTCAACATATACTGGTAACTTTATCTCCCCTACGGTATTCCTAGCTTCTCCACTGAAACCAACGAGCACAGTGGACTTCGAAGTAATGTCCATCGGAGATACATTCATCCTCTTCAATGTTTCCAGCTGAATTATATTGACAGAACTACCGTTGTCTACCAGTATCCTGTGTACAAAATGGTTAGCCACATATAATGTTATTACCAAAGCATCATGGTGAGGATCCTGAACAGTATCCCTTTCATCACTATCGAAAGTGATCACTTTATCAGTTGTGAGGGTAGTCATCCTGACTGGTCTGTCTCCCCTCTCACTCTTAGCTTCCTTTGCATGTCTCTTGGCCACCGAATACGAAGTTCCACAAATATCGGATCCTCCTGAAATAAAGTTAATTATCTTGGCATCGGCTGGGGGTGATGCTGCTCGTTCAGGATCCTTCTCGGGATCCTGACCTTTACTCTTCTTTTTTCCCAGCAAGTCCTTCAGATACCCTTTGCTTAACAGGTAACTTATTTCTTTCCTTAAAGCAATGCAATCCTCGGTCATATGTCCGAAGTCTTCGTGGAAGGCACACCATTTGGATTTATCCTTCCAATCAGCTTTCTGCTGGTTCTTTCGAGGCCACCTAGCTTTGTCCCCTAAACCCTGCATAGCATACATTAACTCAGGTATATTAACAGAAAAGCAGTATTCAGATAAGTCAGGATATTCTTCAGGATCCTCGTCTTCAACAGCATTCACTTTCTTGTTATCATTTCTGCCATATGGCTTGGAGCGATATGGCTTATATGAGGTTTCCAATTTCCTGTTAGTTGATTCATAGGTTGAGGTAGAATTCATCCTCTCCTGCATCTTCTTGTCATCTTCCAGACGGATATATCTCAAAGCCCTGTTACGAGCTTCGTCGAGATTCCTGCAGGGATTCATTACAAGATCCTGATAAAACTGAGAATCCTTTTGTAACCCCATCTTAAAAGCTTGCACAGCTATTGCAACATCAAGATGTGGGATATCCAAGGATTCTCGACTGAATTTGTTCACATAATCCCTCAAGGATTCCTGAGGCCCTTGAGTTATCCTGTAAAGATCACTGGTTAGTTTCTCAAAACTCCGACTACAAGAAAATTGACTGTTAAATAAATTAACCAAATGAGCAAACGAAGTAATTGAGTGAGGAGGGACGTTTAACAGCCATTTTAAGGCTGATCCTGTCAGGGTAGAACCAAATCCCTTGCATAAGCATGCTTCCTTGAGATCTGGAGGGATAGGATTGATTTCCATCCGTTCCCTATACTGGGCAATATGCTCCTCAGGATCCGTAGTCCCGTCATACAGTTTCATGTTGGGAGTCTGGAATCTTTTTGGGATTTCTGCATCACAGATAGGATACGCAAAGCGGGATATCCTGTGGCTGTCTTGGGATACTTCCGAAATTGGCTGGACCACTCCAGGTACGCTAGATATCATGTCCTTCAATTTCTGGAGCTCCCTGGTAAATGTTGACGTCATAGCTGCATCCTGCAAAGAGCCATTGTTGTTAGTAGCAAGAATATTATTATTTGACACATTACCGGTCTGAGGATTTTGGCCATATCCTGAAGCATATCCTAAACTCCTCACAGTCGACATCCTGACCGAGGAGGGTATCTCAGGAGTACGATTTTGAGAATGGCTTGGGACGATATTCCCCCTGTTATCCTCAGTGTAAACTGCGGAACTGAAATTCAAAGCCCTGGGCTGTATAGGAGTGACAGTTTCTTCAGCGGGTCTACTCGAGCTAGCTTTTAAGAGTTGTATTTCTCTTAACAGCATTTGATTAGTTTCCTGTTGCTGCCTCATTTGTTCCTGCACACTTCCAAATAAAGTTAGAATTTCATCATTAGAGGCTAAAACGGGAGCAGATCCCTGAACACTCCGAGTAGGGATAACATCTTGAGATTGTGAAGAAAATGGCATCCTTGGAGGAGGTGGTGGAAGCACCGAACCGGTAGTAGCAGAGGTTGCAGCAGACATAGTGGAGGAGCTCATGTTTGATCTTGAGGCCATTGTAAACAATGTGGCAAAAAGTTTTGAAAATAGAAAACCAATTAACGATTTTACAAAGATTTTTAGTAAAAGTAGCACCACTCGTCCCACGGTGGGCGCCAAATTGTTTTGGTCAAAAATTACCTAAGCAATTAAGTGATCAAATTAGTTAAGTGAGGTAGTGTGCTAAAATTATGTGTGAAAAATGTGTTAACCAAATTAGATATGAAAACAGTTTCAGGATACGGCTCGGGATATAGAGCTGTATCGATGATCAAACAACGAGCAAAAAAGTAAAGGTTGACACGTGATGTACGAGGAAAGCCCTTGATCAATCTAGATCGCCGGCATAAAACCTCGGGAGCTGACAATCGCAGCTGCCTTGTTCTTCTATTGCTTCAAATATCAGGATACAGTGCAGGATGTGGTGCGGATCGACTATGTGTTACAATGTAATTCGAATACAAGTGTTGTGTGTAGTGTTTGCAATGAGCTAGAGAGAAAGTGTTCGAAAATGTGTAAGTTGAGTGCCTTAATCTGATCCGCCCCCATCTATTTATAGTAAAACAAATGTAACTAACTATCCTACATAACCGGGATCCAACGAATATTCCTTAGTCGAACGTTGTAGACCTGGTCTTTCGGGTTCAACGTCTCTCCTTTAACAAATACGCCTGAGTCTTGAGGAGATGAAGTCCATTTGACCGTTAGCAAGTCCCAGTCTTTAACCTGCACGTGATTAATTCGATATACCTCAGGATATCACCCAGGATGTTAGCAATATCCTCGTCCAGTATCCTGATCACAGATAAACAATTAAAAGCAGGATATAGTTCAAGATATGTATGCTTAGAAAATGAGCCATAACATGTTGGAAGTTGGATTTTAACTCCATATGATGAAGAATTAAATTACGGACGCGTAGGAAAAAGAATCGGGTAAAACGGATTAAAAACGAGAGAGTTATGCTCGTTTTCGTGAAATCGGGTTAAGCTGGGAACGTACATCAACTGTTAAAGCACCAGGCTGTGAAAACAGGGGTTTGGCGTCACGCGAAGCCCCTTGGCGTCACGCGAAGCCCCTTGGCGTCACGCGAAGCCCCTTGGCGTCACGCGAAGCCCCTTGGCGTCACGCGAAGCCCCCTGTTCCGGAAAAAAAAATTGTTGTTGTTTGACGCATGTAACTTGTTTATACTGATTATTTAACTATCAAAACTAACTTTTAAGTTGGTTTTGATTATAGGTGGTCGCCAAGAGTGCCCGGATGAAGATCAAGCTCGATGAGGAACCGAACACGATAAAATTAAACACTCGAGATTAAAGCTTCCGCACGGCGTTACGTCATAACTTTTAAACGACGAAATTGTTTATATTATGTTGAAAACTTTTAGGTTGTAAAAGTTTTAGATTACTCGTATTTTCTAAGTATACTTAATCGTAATTACACGTTTATTTTCGTTATTTGTACGAAAACCTATAAAATAATAACAAGGGTGTTACACCTAGTTCTAAACTTCATTGTCACCACCAATGTCCTTCAGAGTGATGCTGGTGGGAGTTGAACTTGGGACCTTAAGGAGAGAAACCCGGTGACTAACCACTAAACTAACTTGTCAGAAGGTGACCTCATACGTCTGTGACCTTAGACAATGTTGAGTAGCCCAAACCCACCATATCCAGTTATGAGGAAAACCCGCCAAAAGCCCAAGGCGAGAAAACCCGATTAGAATGGATTCAAACTTGAGACGTACGATTTTAAACCTAAAACCCGCCAAAAGGTGACCTCCTATGTAGCTCTTTGATTATTAAACTTCTGTCATTTCCTAAAAAAAAAATCAATAAAAAAACAAATAATTTGGTCCTTTCCCTTCTCTTTTTTATAGTTAAGCATAAAAAAAAATCTAATCACAAAACATGTAAACCTTGCTTCTCTTGTTCTAGTGGTTAAGGGGAGGTGAGAAGTTTTGATTCTCTTAAACGTCCTGGGTTCAAGTCAGACAAAGAGGTTTTAATAGTAACTTGATGATACTAACTACTAACCCGGTTAATGATACTAACTACAAACACCGTTTTAGCGATGTATCCTAACCGTACAAAAAAAGAAAACATGTAAACCTATCTAACACAAACAATCTTAATCCAAATTTGTTTTTCAAATCAATCAATCGACTGACAATTATCGGTAACATACAAAGGAAATCGATTTGGTCTTACGTTCTTCAGGAGGCTGCTGTGGATACAGATAACTGATAATATGAAATTAATACCATTTTCTGCAACGATGGTTTGGGTTCACTTGATCTTATTGGTATAGATGATTTGCGTATTCTTCTAACACAGTCCATTTTTTGCGTATTCTTTTAACATTGCAAGATTTGACTAAATTGTTCAACAAAAAGTTTACCTGGTTTTTTCTTCTGCCCACCAAGTGTTCGATCATTTGCCTCAGTGAGCCTTATCAGAGCAACAAGGTGTTGGATTTGTGGGTTCTTGAATTTATACTTGCTGGAAGTCGGTGTCTTCTTTTCGGATGCGATACAGGTACCTGATCTATACTATTAGTTAATCAATGAATCATGTTGTGTGATTTGTAAGTTTTTTATTAGTTGAATAGATGCTAAACATATATAGGTTACCACATGATTATTTTAGTTTTTACTGTATGGAATTGGAATTACTTGATAAGCCCATAATTTATTTCCTTAGGGTATTACACCTGCTTCATTCATTGGATGATCCTGATATTTATATTGAAGAACTTATAGATGTATTAATACTAATAGAGCCCAATCATTTTCTAAACTTGATTTAAGGTTTGGAGCCATCAAATTACAATGGATGATAGTGATGTTCAGTATATTTATCAATTGATCCTAGAAAAATTAAGGCAATGCAGAAATTGTATGTTTCTTTATACTCTTTAAAATTTAAGAGGGTTTGTTCAAAGTTATTCTATAATCGGTCAAGGATTGACTGCTTTGTTGAAAACATGTGTTCACATAGAACAAAGAGTCATTAGTTTCGACTTAATAGTAGCAACGTTTAGGTAAATATAAATAAAACTTGGCTATTTTTTGTTTTCTTTTTAATAAAACAAAAAAAGGTGATAAAATTTGCAAAATTTGGTGTTAAGGTTTTTGAAAACTCTAGTTATTTTTACTGATCACCCAATCCGGTTCTGTTCTTGAATTTATTTACTCTTTTGGTTTCTTGCATTTTAAAAACAAAATCCTAGTTGTTTCAGAGATGGGATCTCTTTGAAACAAGTGTACAGGTAAATAGTGTGCTGTACATAGTTTCTGGGAATGAATTTGAACTAATGCATCTTTTAGCATTAATAGATTGTATCTTTATCTTCTTTTTTTCATGTTTTTGTGGGCTGTTTGATTCGAAGATCGGTCGCATTACCAGATGTTTTTCTCATGTCCATGTTATCTTTTGGGTTTGTGTAATGTTTACTTACAAAATACTCCATTTATAAAATGGCTCGTTTTGACCCGTACTCAATGTTGTTAAAAACCTGTTCTAACCTGAACCAAAACGACCATTTTTATAAACAACCGTCCTGCCCATTTTGTCAGGCATAAATTATATGATCTATACTTGATTCTTGAGTTTCATAAATCTAAGTTCATTTTTGGTGAAGGTTTCCTAATTTCTATGTGTTTTATCTTCGTTTTGTCTTGCTGGTGTGGAATATTATCACTGTCTTATTCTGTTACTATCATAAAATACCCAATATAGACATTTGAATCCACCTGTTGAATTGTTTTTCCTGTCCACAAAACTACACAGGTGGCAGTTGTGTTGAATGCCCTGCAGAGGGCTGCTTAGCGAGCAAGCTGAGCCAGCTTCAGCTCGAGCTCGAAGTTAAACGAGCCAGTGTGGCTCAAAAAATCTTAACGAGCTGAAATTTATGCTCGCTCTCAGCTTGGAGCTAGCTTGTGGCTCACCGAGTCAGCTTGTTTATTTTTGGAAATATGTTGAAGTTTGTATTTCTTTCACATCATGTTAGTTATAACAACAAAAAAATGGGTGGGCCTATAAAGTTGGACTTTATTAATGGCTTACTTAACTTGAGCTCTGCTTGTAGTTTTGAACAAGCCAGCTTGTCTCAACGCGTTTATTTACAAGCTGATTTCGAGGGAGCTTTTGTCGAGCTATTTTTAAATTAGCTTCGAGCCTCGAGCAATTTAACAGCCCCTATACATGCTTAGAATATTATCGAATAGAATATATGAATGTGACATTGTAAGGGGGTGTTTGTTTTTTTGTGAAAAGCTCTTCATGACCTCTTATGTCTGCCCCACGCAGACCACGCGCAGACATTTGAGTCTGCAGTGTGTTTTTTTTCTCGAATACCTTTCATTAAAAAAGGTTTGCGAGACCTCTTCTTGGTGACCTGGGTCTATGTCTTCTAACCTTTCTCCCCTCTTTCATCTTGCCAGATACCAAAAACAAAACAGAACTCTCCTTCCTTCCTTTGTGCTCTGTTGCGGTTGTAGGGCTTCTCCGTCACCGTCGTCATCCGCCGTATTACACCATCATCATCATCGGAGGTAACTGATTACACTTGATCTATACCTCTTCCCCTCTGCTCTTTCAAAACACATCTCAAAAACCCTAGCATCCAGCCGACACCTCCATCGATCTCCACCTCCATCGACCTACACCTTCGTCGACCTCCACCTCCTTCGAAGCCCTCACTTCAGGTACGTGATTCATAGTCAGTTTTTCTTCCAACTTGTTGTCATCATCAACACTGTTATAAAGATCTGAATAAGTTTTTGTTATTATTCCAAGCCCCCAATTTTCTACAAGTCATCTCTCTCACCAACAAACCCTGCAAATTTATGTTTCTCAATCGATTCAGTCCAGAGAATAATTTTTGTGTTTGAAAATTAACAGCTGATCTGATTAGTAAATATACCTGTTGAACAAGGGAATTAGTTTATAATATATGATGATTATTTTAGACCTTTGTTGTAACAAATGAGGCCTTAGGGTTTGTTATACTTAGGATTCTGTTTCAAGAAGCTTTTAAATATAACCTCCACCTCCGTCGATCTACCTTATGTTAGGGTTTTGATTTTATAATATTCATTCGTTAACTAATGGAACACTGCAAGGATAGAATTTACGAAGTCCTTTTGCCTTTTTCGCTAATTTGATATACATTTTGCTTGTCACAAGCAAAATAAGAATGTTTTAACACATGTATAAGTACGTTTATATACAGATAGAAGAGTTCTGTGATAGTGTGATGATACATAGAAGAGTTCTATCAAGGTTTTTGATCTCTATGTATACCTCTGGATAGTTGGTTTTCAATAGTTTTGCTCTGATGAATAGAATATAACAGAAATTGGAATTGGAAATCAGTTTATTTATATTTCTACTCACATCCAATGTCCAATGAATGTCATAAATATGTTCTGATGATTTGTAATGGGTCATTAGGTAATTTCAGGCAATGGAGACAACACAAAGGAGATGGAGAAAAGTTGCTTACGGGGGTATGCAACCCGGGTTCGACGATAACCACACAGACGACACTTTCCTTCAAGAAATGGTCATGAACGCAAACGTTGTTAAACGCGACATGCTAAAAGTAATGTTGGATTCCGTTTCCATATCTCAGTACCTTTGCATTGTAGCACTCGTCGTTTTAGTCTGGGCCCACACGCTTAACTCCACAATAACCGAAAACTTTCTTATCATTCTCGATATCACCCTTGTCGGGTCCGGCTTCTTTATTCTTCTCTTAACCGCCAAAATGCTTTCATTCAAGCTTCTACTCAATTACGCCATCAAAATCTCTTTCTTCACAACGGGTTTGTACGTATTGTCTCCAATATACCACACGTTGACCCGGTCAATCAGCTCGGATTCCATATGGGCGTTGACCACATCACTTGTCATCCTCCATCTATTCTTGCATAATTACTCCGGGTCAACAATAAAAGCTCCGGGAGCACTAGAAAATCCAAATTTAACGAGTAACATCTCGTTAAACGCATCGATTGTAGCGTCACTTTTGATTGCTTCTCGTCTTCCGTCGAGGCTTCTGGTTTTTGCTATAATATTGTTTTCGTTGCAAGTTTTCCTTTTTGCGCCATTGATTACGTATTGCCTTAAGAAGTACTCGTTTCGGTTGCACCTTTTGTTCTCGTTTGTGTTGATGGCGACCACACTGACGTGTGTTTATCGGCTGCACAAACTGCTGTTTGTGGTGTTGCTGGGGCTGTTGGTTTTTGTTAACTTGGTGTGTCCTTATTGGTTGATTAGAATTCAAGAGTATAAGTTTGAGATCAATGGTCCATGGGATGAAGCAAAGCTGTGTTTCAATATTACAGACTGAAGGGCTTTTTTGTCTTTTTTGTTTGTTCATATTTTTCGCCTATTTATAATATGCAGAATTTTGGTTTACAAGTTCATGTATTTATCATCATTTGTTCATATGATCCAACTTATTAAGATGGATGGTGTATAGTGTTTGTGTGTGCATATAATATTTTTAGTTCCGGCATTGTGATTCAGGTCACGGCCCTATGGGCGGTAATTCTTGACACGAAACTGCTATAGTTACAGCTTGGGTTGACTAACAACATAACCCATTTACTAAACGGGTTGATTTGAACAGAACTTGTTTAATAAATGGGTTGACTTCATAACATATTTGGTTTCAAGTCTTTTTAAAGATTTTCGATATAGAATTAATATCTTAACTTTTTAAAGTGTTGTTTTGAGTTTATTAATTGAGAATTAAATAACAGGAATTAAAACAATTAAAAAGACAAATTACAAAAAGATGCATTTGAGGAGTCATTGAGTATTACCCATACTT
>JARYGA010026060.1:0-24667 GCA_030545235.1 Helianthus tuberosus | reverse complement strand
TAAAACTACACATAGTCGAAAATTTGTTTTTGAACCAAAACATTTTATTCAATTCGGTTTAGGTGCAGTAGAAAAACAAAATATACGCACGACAAATTATTACATCTGCTGTTAACATGATTCTACGAGTAGTCCGTAGCTATAAACCAAAAGAAAGAAAGAAAGAAACAGCCTTCTTATTCGATGTCATCTGAGGTCCCCAGTGCTGTGCGGCTTTTTGACTAAGACAATGGTCGCGGTTGTTCATTTTTCACCACAATTCTCCCTAACAGATGTCATTCAAAAGCTCAGCACAATACCCAACAAACACCCTTAGAAAAAGCTTAAACTATTTTTGAAAAAAATCACATGAAAAGCAAATAAAGATGAAAAAAATGGAACTGCTTAACCTTTGATTGATTTTGCTTGTAAGTGTCTTGCTAACCAAGTTCAGCATCACTCATCTTACTTCATCAGAGAGAGAAACGCGAATATGTTTCTGAATGGTTGTTTGGTGGTTCGACGATGGCCATGTTCATGAGTCGATTTGAAGCATCATTATGTGATTGGCGAGTAGGTAAAGCAACATTGGCTTATGTGGTTGCCGAGTAAGTTGGAAGGTTGAATGACAACCTTTAAGGGGAACGAAGATGAGTTAATTCTCAATCATGGCTAGAGGTTTATAAAGATGATACATGTAATAGAATTTATAAAGAGTTTAATTTTAATTACTAACAAGTTCGTTTCAGTTGTTTCGAAACGGTAAATGAGTTAATTCTCAATCATGGCTAGAGGTTTTCACCTTTAAATCATTAATTTCCATTCATTTACTACAACAACTTCCATTAAAAATTTGAAGTGTCAGTTATAATTTTGATTTATTGATCCAAAATACGTGGAAGTTGATTATCAATTTCGGTTTCAGTCAAATCAAAGGTTAGAAGTGATGAAAGAAGTATAGAGGGGTATGATGGGAAGAAAAGGGCAAAAGATTAGAGATTTGAACATGCCTTTTCATATGCCATCTTAAAAAATAGGATGAAAATTACATTTGTAGACATAGGAGATGCTTTATATAGTACTAGTGGGGAACCCGCGCATTGCAGCGGAATAAATAATTTCCATTAGTTTTATGTTGGGTTATGAATCACTTAAAAGAATTAGGGGTTTCTCGTTGGGTTAGTTATGATATGTCTTGTGGGTTAGTTATTCAGGAATTTGATCGGTATCAATTCGTTATGGTACTGGCACCACATCTTTGCGACCTTTTTTGGTTGCCATGTGAACAGTTGTTAAACTATACGCATCTTGAAAATCCACACTTCGAATCCGATTATTTTGGTTTTAACTAATCAAAATCACATTTATGTTTAACACTCAAAACACAATATCGACAACTCCATCACGATAGTTAGATTAGACATGCACCCAACCACTCCCCTAATATTTATATTTAAACTCATATAAAGAGGATAAAGAAATTACCAGAGCATACAAATGGGGTCACCTAAAAAATCGATTGCGAATCCATAGTCAAACTGTACCAATTTTTTATTTAAGGAGCAACTTTCACCTTCTAACTAATGAGTAAAACATATATGAAAAAATAAATCAAAATGCTTAAGCTAGATTTGCTAACGTCAAGCTACATATGTAAAAAAAATATGGAAGGTCACTGACGTTAAGCTTACAAGATTATATTTAAGGAGCAACTTTCAGCAACATCCATGATCTCAGAAACCGGGTGTTTAGAATTGCAGTCCTGCCTAACTCAATCTTGCAATACTGCAATACAAATTGTATTCATCGTTTTCAGCTAGTGGGTACAACTTAGATAACAGAATCGTGTCATCTCTGTTTCTAAAAGTAACGCTTCACCTCATCGATGATGTCATCATAGAGTCCTCAAACGTTTTGAAAAAATCAAGGCCCATTACTTCGTAATCCCGATTGACCATGTAAACCACGTGACTAATTATTGCAAATCTTGCTTCTTCAAGAGTCTCACTCGCGATTCCAAAATAAAAAAAAAACGCGACATTTCCTTCTTGCATGGTTAAATATTGGAAAAATTACAAGTTTTGTCCTTTATCTTTATAGTACTTTACAGGCGGTGTCCTTTTTTTCAAATGTTGACAGGCGGTGTCCTTTACAAGGAATTTTGTTACACGTTTTGTCCTTTAACCCTAACCCAGTTAGATTTTTTTGTTAAATCTAGTTACCCAAGGGTATTTTAGACATTTTACCCTTTATTTAATATTATCTATAAATAAAACAAAACAAAACATTTTTAAAAATTATTATTATTATCTATATACATGTTTAATGTTCAGATCTGATCTCAAAACATACAAATGTTCAGATCCTTCACCCCCATCACCCCTATCATCCGACCATCGCCAGTAACCCACAACCACCCGCCACCTACCTGCCATCAACCCACCACCACCATTAACCCGCCTGCCATCAACACACCACCATCCGGCACCCACCTGCCATCAACCTACCACTATTCCCCACTTGAAACACCCACCTGTTAGACACCACCTGAACCCCATCACCACTCAAAAACTTCCCCACCACCAACCACCATCGCCACTCAAAAACTGACCACCGGCGATGAAACCCTAGGTCTCTCAGATCTGCTCAGTTTATCTCTCCTACACACTCAGATCGGTTCGATTTGCCGTCTCAATCGCTCCGATTCTCGCCGGAATCGTCGTCTAGGTCACAGCAGGTTCACGACGTTACGGAAACCGATTTCAGATCCATTTCCGGTGCTTCTGTAAGTGCGAATAGTTTATCTCATGTAACTATTGTTAAATCGTCATCTAGGTCACGGCAGGTTCACAGCTTAAAGAAGTTGTTCGAGGCACAAGCATCACTCTGGGTAATGATAAATGGGTTTGGGAATGGAAAAGGGCTCCGTTTACTGTGGTGCAATGGGTGAATTTTATTATTGTTGAATGCTTCTTGTTGTTACTCTAATGTAAAAGGAAGTCATATGGGTGATGTTATGTATGACTAGCATTTTGTTACTGTAATGTAAAAGATAGAATGAATTGCTCTTTGATGTCCAAAAAAATTGTGTTGGTTGTAGATTATCAGATCGGGTGGGTTGTGGTGGCAAGTCGGTGGTTGCAGTAAGGGGGGGGGGGGTGATGGCAGTGGCTGTTGGTGATGGGGAAGTTTTATGGAGTATATACATACATATGTAGTATTTACAAAAATTGTCCTTTATTGGTAAAAAGACTTAACTACCCTCATGTGACTTGCACATGATGAGACTTAACAAAAAAATCTAACTAGGTTAGGGTTAAAGGACAAAACGTGCAACAAAATTCCTTGTAAAGGACACCGCCTGTCAACATTTGAAAAAAAGGACACCGCCTGTAAAGTACTATAAAGATAAAGGACAAAAGTTGTAATTTTTCCTTAAATATTTACAGGGCGTGGGTCTGCATAGAAATAAGAACATTATCTGCCACATCATTTCCAAACATATAGTATCAAATTAAAAGAACCAGAATATAAGCCACAACCACCCGCGTTCATTACTGAAACGCTGCGACGGTTCACCGGTGGTATTCCGGCGTGTATAAATAGCACTAATAGGGATCAGTTGTATTCATCCGTTCATACAGAAAATAATAATACGAATCAGTTGTTTATTGTCAATATGATCATGTGTATCTTGATTTTGTTTATTTATGTTAATCAGTTCGTTTAAAGGGCCATCAAATCTAACCAATGAACTGAACCTATTAGCCTAAAAAAGAACGGTAGGTACTACGTTATGAGAAAAACTCACAATTTTTAAATTTAAAGGGGAATTACCTCAAGGGGTACAAGAGCTTTTGGGATAACCCTGCATGTGAGTAAACAACAATGATTTACATTAATCGGCAAGTAGTAACCTCTAGAAGAAGAATTGTTGTTAGTGTATTGTGTATATTACCCAAGAACTCGGCAACCTCCATCGGAAACTCTCTGAGCTATTATACCCATTAGACCAATACTTCCACCAGCATACACCAAACTTATCTTTCTATTAACCTGCAATCAACAAAAGAATCAAAATAATCGCAAACTTTAAACATTAGCTAACAGTTCCATTATTTATCTAAAAACCAAAAATTAGGTTAAACAATAGACTCACAAATCTCAAACTGCATATCAAATCAAATTAGTAAATTACATCAACCAAACAGTGTTAAAATCACAACAAAACAACACACAACAACGAAATCTCAAACCACAAACAGTAAAACATCAAATCATCATGATACAGTTGAATCAAATAACCGCAAAAAACAAATCGAACCTGTTTGACGGATTCAGCGATCTCTGGACCGATGCCGTCGGAGGGAAAGAGAGTGGCGCGAATCAGATCGGAAGAGGTAGAGGAAAAGCTCCGATCAATGGCTGAGAAAAGCGTGACAGTATCAAATTGTTTTGTAGGAATCGTGTTGTTGAGAATAATGTTCCATTGAAGGGTTGTATGGGTCTTATATACCCTAATACAAAGAAAGAGAGGAATCGAAACTCTAGGGAGAAACGGAAGGGCTATTGGGTTTCTTCCAATTAAATGCGCCTTATAAATTGCCTTATAAATTTCTACGTTCAGGAACGACAATGAGAAACACCATTGAATCGAGGGCAAAATTGGGAGGCAGGGATCAAAAATTAGGGAAAAAGCTATGACTCTTGGTATGCCATCTTAAAAAATGAGTGTTAATTTACTATTTTGTACATGGGAAATGCTTATATATAGTATATAGATATTAGATATAGATAGTCAAAGACTTAAGGTAACATTGATCACTCAGTCTCTAACTCTTATGCTCTCACTTTACTTGTACCTTTCGCAGTGAATTTCATTTTGATTAAGTACTTATCCTTACTCCAGAGGGTGATCGCAGGAAGACCCTTCTTCCTATGGTGACGCTCACGACTTTCTGCTTTGCAAATTAGGAAGACATAACTTGATCAAAGAATCATCAATAAAAGCAATCTTAAAGTCATTATATTGATGCCATGGTTTCCTTCTTCAGTAAAGCTATCTGTCAACGAAAATTTGGTCAAAGAAAGTTAAGAAGAGAAATTAAAAACGAAATTAGTTTATCTAGTGACTATGATTAAACATAAAATGATATCGAACTCTAAGTTAGTGATATGTACACGTGTTTTAAATCGATAGAAAACAAAAAAAGCAGATACCGACATTGGTTCCAATAACGGTAACGGCGTTGTTTGGTCGGCATCAGGCTGCTTCGTTTCGTTAGCAGTATGATATTGGCAATCAATATAGGTTACGACAAAAAATACATTATTCAGAACATAACTCCTATGATACAAACAAAAAAAAGTTGGTTTGCTAACGGTTTCATTACACAAAAATTTGTTTAATGAACACAAAAAAATAAAGTCGTATAACTCAAAAAATAAAGTCACGTTTTTACATCGATCGAAAACCATAAAATGAATACTGATACCGATTACAATAACAATGATACCGGTATCGACGTTGTTCGATTGTTATTAGATTACTTCATCAAGGTACCGCCCGTACCGGCATGGCACCAACACATGATATGGTCTATGATACAAAAAAGACTGTTTCTTGATCACAACCCTGTTTTCAACAAAATTTATACTAAACATCCAGGAAAAAAAATAAAAAACAATCACGTCTTCATTGTTTTTAAAAAGCTCATGAACCAAGTTATTAAAGAAGAAAAACATTAATAAATCAAAAGTTAAATGAGTTAAGTGTATATCCTATATGGTGTAAAGCTGGAAATAAAAATTAAAAAAAACAATACAAGTAAATGTGACATCACTTCTATCTTTACTATTTTTTTTAACGGTAAATTTAGATCACTGGCGGACAAGTAAATGTGACGTCATCTCTACCACAAGTAAATATGACATCACTTCTACCTTTTTAATCGAATTCAAATCGAGTCGAATTTCGAATTTGTCGAATCTGAATCGAATTCTAAACACCTCTAGGTGCTACCATGTTAATGGGCGTGAAGGAAGCATGGGGTGAGGTCCACTACAAACTAACCATTCACATAATTTTATTTTATTTTATTTTTAGTTATATCACTACACACTTCTGATGATGTAATTGGTTAAGACTTCACTACCTACATGACAGTGAGATAACAAAAAAATTCGCAAAATTATTCCACTATGCATAGTCTAAGCGTGTGCTTTTAGGCTTACATAACGTATTATATTTGATCTGACTCATTTCCAGAAAAAAAAAATGTTTACGTCGAATAGAGCAAATCGAATTCATACCGGCACGTGTATAAAAATATGCATGTAAAAATAGTTTTTTTAGTATAGGCGGTATAGGGGTAAACTTGAAACAAATTATGTTTAGTAAAAAATTTAATAGGTTAAACACGTTTGTAAAATCGTGCCAAGTAGCTCCAATGCCACACCATCAACAACAGAAGAGCTCGTAAAATAAACTAAATAAAAAAAATAACATTGAACGAAAAACAGACGTAAAATCGTTGAATCACGCACACCCGTTGCGGTGTGTTAATGCGAAAAAATTAGACTGAAACGTAAAATGTAGAAAGAAAAAACTAAGTCGATTTAGGAGCCTCGCATTGGAAACGAAACGGAGAATAATAGACGTGCTGTGACGAGCCTTTTAAATGGTAAAGCAGACAAAAAACGTTGAACCACACACACGTTGCAGTGTGTTGACTCGCAAAATTTTGAAAGAAACATAAAACGAAAAACTTGCGAAAGATAAAAAATATAGGAGACCAAAGATGAAAATAAAAAAGTATTGGGGTTAAATTGCAAAACATGAAAGTCTTTGGGTTAAAAAAAATCAAAGTGGTTAAAATAAAAAGATAAAAACCCTGAAAAATGAAAAATCAAATTTCTTTTGAAATACTCCCCAGATACAACAACATAATACATCAAAATGTTTCTTATTTATATTATGAAAATATCTATATTTAGCAACTTGGAATATCGAATGAGAAAAAAAGGTTGAAATTAATAATATATTACTATCGAGGATTAATGAAAAAAAATCATAATAATAGAATGAGAAAAAAAGGAAGCAAAGTTGGAAAACAATCTGCTAATGAAGGATCGAGAAGAATCTAGTACTGAAACATAAAGAACCTTCTTCATATTTCTATGTCTGATTGGTCTTAACGAGTCATCCAGAAAGTTCTCGAAGTTGCTCTAATCACGTATGTAAATCCAAAAACTGCAACTAATCAGACCAACTCAACTGAATCACGAAATCCTCAACATAGCAAAGCAATCGAATTCTTCTTACCAATTATATTCAGATCATTTTAAATCAGCATTACACAATGTCGATCGTCCCAAGCTTATTCGGTAGCCGACGCAGCAGCATCTTCGACCCGTTTTCCCTAGACGTTTGGGACCCATTCAGAGACTTCCCCATTTCATCTTCATCTGATGTTTCAAGGGAAACTTCTGCATTGGTAAACGCCCGTGTGGATTGGAAGGAAACGCTAGAAGCTCATGTGTTCAAGGCCGATCTTCCTGGGATCAAGAAAGAAGAAGTGAAGGTGGAGGTGGAAGACGGAAACATCTTACAGATCACCGGTCAGAGGAACGTGGAGAAAGAAGATAAGAATGATAAGTGGCATCGGGTTGAACGAAGCAGCGGAAAATTCACAAGGAGGTTTAGGTTGCCGGAGGATGCTAAAATGGATGAGGTGAAGGCGGCCATGGAAAACGGAGTGCTTACAATTACGGTGCCCAAAGAAGAAGCAAAGAAACCTGATGTCAAGTCTATTGAAATCTCCGGTTAAAAAATATATATGAGTTTGCACGTTTTATAGCTTGTCCATGTGTATATTTCTTTTTAGTGTCTATAGTGCCTGTGTGACATCCTTTTGTGTTTGGTCAACCCACAAGGTGTTTGAATAATGCATAACATAAGTGTGATTGTTCTTAGTTGCTTTGATAATGAATGAAATGCTTGTGAGCTTCTAGATTTTCTTGTTGGTGTTTTGATACCTGGTTATATAATTTTGTTTGCCCCTATTCGAGGGATTAAACAAGTGAACTTGTGAATACATATAATTAAGCAGGTTGGTTTGACCAGTTAACCTTTTTATTTTTTATTTTTGATGAATTGGATCAGTTAACCTTTTTATTTTTTATGTAGTTTTATTTTAAATATGATTATTTTTTTTACACAATTGTACTATTTGTTATTTGTACTTTTAGATTATAAATATGTAAAATAAATTTTGATTTAGCTTGTGAATATACACAGTGGCGAAGCTTCGCCCCCCCCCCCCCCATTTTTTCGAAACCGCGGGGTGGAAACGTATATACCTAAAAATTTTCTATACGAAAATACTATTCATAACACTACGCATCGGAAAGTTCGAGGGGTCGGGCGCCCCCTCGGACGTAGCCTAAGCTGCGCCCCTGAATATACATATTATGTTTGGGTTTATATCTGAGATTTTCAAATTCCATTTATCAATCTATAAACATGATTCATTTAACACCTCTACTTAAAATTGTATAACATGTGAAACTACAATTTCTTGGTTAAAATTTTAACCATAATGGCTCCAAACTCCTCCAGCTGCATTATGTGCCAAACTTCTCTTCATGTCAGCCACCAGGAAAACTATATTCATTTGATTTGGGTGTATGTTTATCTAGCCTTGAGATGAAACCTTTATCCACTTGAAAAAAGTTAACCATGATGAAATGGTTTCATAAAGCTTGGAAACATAGCGCGCATGTGTGAAATCGTCAATGAAATAAGATTGAATTACTTGTATAACAGTTTAATGTTCTCGGGATTAGAAGATTAATAGTAGATTTAGTAATATTGTGGTTAGAGCAAATTTATTAGATTATCAAGAGGAAAAAGAACAAAGAAACTAACAAACTAAAAGCATACACTGCGAAAACCATTGCTTTCAATATCACACGCCTACATAAGTTATCAGACTGGACGGTATGGCGGCACCGAGGCGGAACACCGCCCCCTATGCCCCGCCGCGTCTTCTTCGTCTCCCACCAGCCGGATTCGACAGACCCACTTTTTAAAATCTAGCCGTTGGTAAACGGCTATATTATAAAAAAAAAAGTTTTTTTTTACTTTAATAAATACCCACCTCTCATCTATTTTTTTTAAATACTCCATCCAAAATCTACCCACTTCTCTCTTCTCTCATCCATTTTATAAAAAACTCCATCCTTTTATAAAAAAAAATCTTGAATCTTTTCAATCCAAACAATACCAACCCGAACCCGAATCAGCCTAACTTTTTTTCGACGCCCGGTTACACTCCGACTACAGATCCTTCATGGGTGTCTCCGCAATTTACATTTTCGGGATTCGTAATTTTATGTTTTTAGGATTCGTAATTTTATATTTTTGGTTATGTAATTTTTATTTATATAATGTAATGGATTTAATTTACTTCTTTTATGTATTATTTTTATTTAATTTTTGAATTGTTTTTATAAACCTAAGCAAATAAACAAGATAAACAATAAAAAATAATTGGTGTGTGGCCCCATTCTCCACCCCCCTTAAAATTGCTTGGAGGGTCATCCCATATGGGATGGGGATGTGGATTCCTACGTGGCGGCCCATCCCCTTGGGGATGACCCTCCTCATACCTTCTAGTCTCAAGTGAATGAGGAATGAAAAGAAAAATAGGTATCATCATAGTTAGAGATTCAAGAAACTTTTCAAACTAAGAAATGAACTACAAGAATTCCCTATGATCCTAACATCATGCGTAGTCGTCTGGAATGTGGGCGTTTTTTTGCCCAAAACGCCAAACAACGCCCCTGCCTTGGCCCCTACGGGCGTTTTTCTTCGATTTTTTTGAATGGCGTTTTAAAAACAACGCTTGTACCCGTCTCAAATTTCAAAACATTACCATTGAGAAACGGTAACAACATTTAAAAATTTATTTTTTTATTCAACATTTAACCCTATTTAAATCTCACTTTTCATTCTTTTTTATAAACTTTTCACCTATACTCTTCATTTTTTAAAAGCTTCTCCACTTTTCACCCACAATCATGAATTCCTTCCGACCTCCATTCGGTGTGCCTTCGAGACCCGGTAATCCCAACGCATATTGGTCGAACACCACGCAACCCCAACCGAGCTTCAACCTACAAGAGATGGATCCTAACGTACTTGCGTACGCCCAAATATTAGCATCGGCCGGTTCCCAACCATTCTTTCAAGTTCCTCAAACCTTTCAAACCATGGGCGGTTCGCAACCGTCTACTCAAGATACCAATCCAGAGATAGAAACGGTACCGGAGACACAACCCGAACCCGAGCCCGTTGTCGAGAGATCCAAACGTGGGAAAAGGTCTCACAAAAAAAAGATGCAACCGCTCATCGCCGAAAAGGAGACTACCAAGCATGGACGAAAGACGAGGAGTATGCGTTGGCACGTGCGTGGCTAGATACATCGGAGGCCCCCGATGTTGGTAAGTGTTTTAAAAAGTTATTTGTTTTTTACATCTATTCGACCGAAGTATTATTATTATTATTATTATTATTATTATTATTATTATTGTAAAATTTTACATTATAATTTTTTATTTTCTTTGTAGCAAATTATCAAACATTACCGGTTTTTTGGCAAAAGATTCGTGAAACGTTCTTTAAAGCTATGGGGAAAGAAGAAGATTACCAGAAAGAAGACTCCATTTCGAGCAAATGGACCGATATCAACTGGAAATGTCATCAGTTTCAAGAGGTCTTTCAACGCAATTGGGACAACAGGGAAAACGGCCAAAACGACGCTAATGTTATAACAAGAGCGTTGGAAGAATACAATGCTATGAAAGGCAATTTCACTTATTTAAGATGTTGGGAGCTTTTAAGAGGAAGTCCCAAATGGGCAGACGTACCGACGATGGCGTCTAGCGTTAGACGATGACATCTATTCGTCCAAAACATCATTGTCGGTTGACCCGGCACACCAACCTCAGATGCTCGTAACGTCAATTTAAATATTAATTTAGACGACGAGGAAGATTTGGAGTTGAAACGACCGCCGGATAGAATAAATGCCAAAAATAAGGGAAAAAGCGGAGTCTTCTTCTTCTAATCACGAAATATTGAAGCAAGATTTCGAAGAGATGAATCGACACCTTCAGGACATTCGAGGTCTCGGTCATAGGCGTTTACAAAGTATTTAGGAAAGAAACGCCGAAAACAAAAAGTTTGTCGTGATACAAGAATCGAGACAAATGGAGAAAGATATCGAATTTTAGTCTAAACCCATCGACCATCTCACAGGCGACGCGTTGATCATAGCCCAAATGCGTCGGGAACAAATCCGTCAAAAATACGGACTCTAGCTTAATAGTATTTTATTTATTTATTTGTTTTGTTTTTTTTTTATTTTTTTAGGATTTTTTTTTCTTATTTCCGTTTTTTTTTAAGAATGTAATGTTTTTTATTTAATTAATAATTTTTTTTTTAATAATTATGTAATGATTGACGGGACATTATTGGGCATTATCACTACTACGACCCTTTGTGAAAAACGTGCCTCTGATGACTAGGATTACACGTGGCAGACAACGCCCATGAGTGAGGCATTATTTGTTGTTACCACTACACATGGTCAAAAAAAAAGGGAAATGGCTTAAGAGACTAGAAATCCAAGAATGAGAAAAATGTATCGAGGGATTGTTATCGTCTTATCGATGTAGTGATTCCAACAACATGTTAATAATATGTTAACATTTAAAGATGTAAAAAGACGAAAATCCACAAGATTTCTCTAGGGTGGAGCTCAAAGTGAAACTGTGAAAGTTATGACAAAAACCATGAAGAAAAGTTATTTTTTTTTTTGAAATTTTTTCTCATCTTAATAATCACGTATTTTAGCCCAGATTCTTAAAAAAAATCGTGATTTTACACTACTAGAGTAATTATGTAAAACTGTATAATTACTCAACAAAAGTTACATAATTACCTTAGTAGTGTAAAATTACAAAAAAAAAATTTACATTTTGCAATTAAACATCATACTTAATTACATACTTAAGTAGATAGTAAAAAAAATTCAAAAAAAACAAAAAAAAACTTCTTTCCCTTCTCTCTTCTCATATTAATGTCATTTTATATGTTAAAACTCATTTGTATTTGATCGTTCCACTATAACTTTAATGTCTAATATTATTTAATTCGGTGCTATGCCTATAAATTAATTTTAGTAAATAACTTCTTGAATACATATAATTTAACACACATGCATGAAATTGTACCAATGCCTATAAATTAATTTTAGTAAATAACTTCTTGAATACATATACTTTAACACACATTCATGAAATTGTATAAAAATTTTGCCCCACACGCATGTTACCATGTTTATTAAAGCTTATATTTACCATTATTGTTTATAGAAAACAAAAATAAAGTTCAATAAAAGTAATATAATCACTGATTTTGTGTAAGCAAAAATAATGTATATCTTGTAACTCTAATCTCAACCGTCCAATTCACGCGTCTTCTCTCCCTCTCTCTGACATTACTGCAAGAGTTCAAAGTGAATTCACCCCCTTAAATTACTCTCACCTGCTTTCACACACACAATCACACCACTTTGGCACTTTTTACTGTAAATTCTTTCTTGGGACCGTTGGGTTTTTATAAAAAGTCAAATCTTTATCAGCGTTCTTCGAGTTTTCTGTCCAAAAACCTTCAGTTGCAGTGCTAAACTTAGTGTTTCTTGGTGTGCCGATCGATACACATTCTTCTTCTTCGAAGAACCCATCGGCATTTTCACCCCCCGGTAAGTGTTCGACGAAATGCCTCACTGAGTAAATGCTGTTTAGTTACTTTGTTTGATGATTCTTGTTGTGTTTAGTTCTTTTGAAGTGATATTCTTGATGGGTTTGTGAGAAATGTTAAGAGATACTTTCTTATTTCACGTCCGGTAAGTGTTCGATGAAATGTCTATGTGAATAAATGCTATTTAGTTACTTTGTTTAATGATTCTTGATGAGTTTAGTTGTTTTGAAGTGATATTCTTGGTGGGTATGTGAGAAATCTTGAATATACTTGTTTATTTTCAACTGTAATTTGTAAATTAACACACTTTAATGATTTTTCTTTCTTGTTAGTTGTTAAGAAATGCTTTTAGGTTTTGGTATTTGAAAGTAATTATTAATCATTGCTGCCTTTGAATCATATCTTGAATCCAAGATTGTTTCTACTTGCACAATATTCTTTATAATTTTTTACAAATTAAAAAGGGAAAAACTCAAAAAGATAAGAGAATGTGGTCAGACCCCTGAGTCTTTATTTATTTATTTACATTTTTATTTATGTATTTTAATCTGTAAACTTGTACTGTTTCCTTTGTACCTATCAGAGTTTCAAATATTCAAAATAATTTGAACTGTTATTCACCCTTATTTTACTCTTCAGGGAATCTTGTTTCATGTGACATTCTGCAGTTTTTTTAAATTTTTTTTCTCAATGTCAAAAACTGTAGGACCATCAGTTCACACTTTCAGTTTCTTCCTTGTCTATATACTCCAGTTTGTCTTTGTTTTGCAGCTCTAGAACCACCAATCAAATACAGCTCACTTGAAGCTTGTTTTTACTTGTACAGTTTTACTGTCAAGTGTCAACTGTGTATGTCTAGTGCATAAATGTAATCTGTCATGTTTCCAATAGGGTTAAACTTCTTAAACTGTTTTAGATGTTAATTTTAAGTCTATTTTTACTTTTATCTTAATTTCTAAGCAAGTGAATAAGTGATAGTCATTAGTCAAACAATATGATCATGTGAAATGCTACCTATAGGTGGTTGATGATCATGTCCATTTTGTCTAGTTTAACAAACAATATGATTCACATGAATATTGTGGATTTTTACTTCAACTTAAAGCAGCCAGGAAAAAAAAACATTTTTTTGGAAAATAATTCATTACATTATTTGTTTTTTGGTTGATTGATATGTAGGTTTGCGTTGATTTGGCGGATTCGACTCAATTAAAATCGGCTTCAATTTGTAGTTTTGTCGACATTAAATTACACAAAATGGGCGACCTGATCTCAGCCCGGTCAAAACATGGTCAAACTTTGAGAAGCAAATTTGAATTGGAGAACCGACGTCTGTCATATATTGATTTTCATTATCAAGAGGTGAAGACGCGACTACAGACGGCAGCATCACCTTCAAATCAAACGGAAGTTGGAAATAGAGATGAGATAGTTCGGCACATGTCGAATTTGCCGAGTTATCTCGAAACAAGAAAAGATATCTCAGATAAAGCGTTGAATTTTGGCGTAATGGATTGGGGGAAGTTACAAAAATGGCAATATCAGCATGTTAATAAATGTTCACCGTCTAGCAGTTATTCTTCCCCGTTAACTTTAACCGCAAGGTCAACTCCCCAGTCAACCATAGGTCAAAGATATTCTTATTCTGATCAAAGACCTCCCAGGGTAACCTTACAATCTCATTTTAACGCATCTTCGTCTGATACGGGAAATTATACGAGCAGTGCAGTATCTTTGAAAGGAAAGATGAAGATCGAAGATCCGTTTCATAGAACACGGGATCTTGATGAGATCGAAAGGCGAAAAACAATCGTTTATTCACCTATGGTATCTCACGTAAACAGTGAAACGGATGTAAAAAGCCGTTCGTACCAGAAAAGCAACACCTTTGAAGTAAAAAGACCGTCTTTTTCTTCGAAAAAATCGGATTTTAATACGGGTAATGTTACTGCTAGTAAACTGAGAAATATGTCTCCAATTCGGCGATTTGGTTTTGGCAATACAAAAAGAACCGAATCGCCCGTTTCTCAAAGAACAACTACTGATAATAACAATACACGTGTCTCTACACGTTCTCATTCAAGTCCATTAAGACGGTTATTTGAACCACTCTTCCATCTAAAGGCAACAAATTCCCGACAATGTATGGAAGAAGATTCAAAAGTGAAAGCAATAACAAAATTGGATCCAAGAAACGACACATGTGAACCGACATCAACAAGACAAGCGCTTTTTCAGTCAGCTGTAAAGAACGGCCGGCCTCTGTTCACGTTTGCAATCGAAAACAATAACAACGTACTTGCAGCCACTGTGAGGGATTTAAGTTCTTCCGGGAAAGATAACAGCAGCCATTGGATCTATACGTTCTTCACCGTTGATGAAATCAAGAAAAAGAACTGGTTATCTAATAGCAGAAAAGACAAAGGACATGGTTATGCCCCGAATGTAACGGCTCAAATGACGGTTACCAATCGTTCGATTTATAACTCTGACACTAGGGAGTTCTCTTTGTTTCGTGTGAACCCGTATGATGAACATGCAGCAATTGTTGTGAAGTTTTCAAGAAATGTGGAGAATGAAGAGGATCAGGAACTGTTTAGCACAACGGTGATTCTACCTGGCGGAAATCATGGTGTGGCAAGTAACGGTAAACCTTCGCCGTTAACTGACAGATGGCGATCTGGTGGTATATGTGACTGTGGCGGTTGGGATTTGGGCTGCAGGTTGAGAACGTTAACAAATCAGGTGCAGTCTAACGGAAGATCAAACTCACCCAACGGCCAATTTGAGCTTTTCTTTCAGGTACATCTAATTGTTTGTGTTTGGCACTCATTTTATAATACAATGACAATTTGCCTACACTCGGTATTAGGGGTGTGAATTTCTGACACAATATGAAATTCATGGGTTTGGGTTTATCCACGAACACATTTAGCTAAACGGGTCATGTTCTGGTTGACCAGTTTAACTCGTTTATTTTTATAATTTCTTTTAAAAATGTTGATTTGTCATAACTTCAACGACTTGATTATTTATGCCAACTTTTTAAGATAAAAAGAGAAATGAATTCCAATTTATAGTTTAAACTTAATTATCTTAATATAAAAATGTCTTTTGTTGTAAATTTTGTTGTTTTCGAGTATTAAAATATAAGTTTTCGGGTTTAACGGGTTGTGTTTGTGTCAACCTGTAAAAACTCGTGTCATGTTCGGTTCATGTGTTTGACACGATTTTCGGGTTCATGTCGGGTTCGATTGCCAACCCGCGAACACGACCAGTTTTAACACCGTACTCGTTATTGTCGCTACGTTGATTCTAATGTACCTGGAATATTCTTTCAACAGGGGGATGTGATGAATAATCAACATTTCTTCAACCTTTGTCCAATTAAAGAAGGGATATTTTCTGTTGAATATAATTCATGTGTGTCACCGTTACAAGCGTTTGCCATCTGTATATCCGTTGTGGAATGTAGAAAATCATCTCAGCATCAAGAATCCACAACGTATGTTGCCAAACGAGTGACAAACGACCCGAATTCAGTACGTTTTGCTTCGTTTCCACCTCTTTCACCTGTAGGAAGGGTTTAAAATGGAATTATTGTCTTTTTTTTTATATATAATCTAGTAAAATAGTGTAGCCAGTTTGATATAGGTAGAGGATATAAGACAGTAGAAAAAAATGTCTCTACTGGTGTAGAAATATTCTGATAACATATGATATGATTTCTTTCGCTAGTTTGTGATAAGTATCTTTAGTTCAATTGCATGATGTCTATCATATATGAAAATTGTTCAAGTGTGTTTTTGGATCTTTTGTAGACTTAAGATGAGTACATGTTTTAGTTTTGGGTGAAAACTTCGACCCGTTTACTTGTGAATAAGACCTATTTGAGTTCGCTTACTTCTTCAGATCAATCGGGCATCGTATAGAAACAATTTATTGATCTTTATAAGTTGGGTTACTTTTTAGCCCACTTGTCATACTCTAGTTGGTCCAAGTATGAATCCCCTAATTCCTGGATGAGGTCGATAGTCGATACCAGTTAACAACGAAACCAAGGTCTTAAAATGTTATATATATATATATATATATAGGGTGGAGTTATTGTAAAAAAGACCAAAAGTGTGAGAAAGGTAAGAAAGAATCTCAACCATTAGATCTAAATTAATTGAAAAGGGTAAGATTGTAAATTAATTAATAAATTCAAATATGGTAATCCTTGATTTAAGGATTTGGAGAGAGAAAATCCCTGATTTAAGGAAAATAACCGTCCATAGATATAACACCATTCAGAACATGTTCATACATGGTGTTTTTAAAAATATAACACAATTCAGAAAAATATAACACCATTCAGCACAAAAATAACACCATTCAGCACAAAAAAAACACCATTCAGCAGTAAATAAAAAAAAACACCATTCAATACAAAGAATATAACACCATTCAGTACAAAAATAACACCATTCAGCAAACAAAAAAACACCATTCAGTAAACAAAATAACACCATTCAGAAAAATAAAATAAACACCATTACTGAAAAGAAAAAAATAACACCATTCAGTACAAAAATAACACCATTCATCAGTAAAATAAAAAAAACACTATTCAGTACAAAAGAATGTAACACCATTCAGTACAAAAATAACACCATTCAGCAAAACAAAATAACACCATTCAGTAAAACAAAAAAACACCATTAAGAAAAAAATAACACCATTCAGAAAATAAAATAAACACCTCTGTATCATCTTCTTCACTTCCGGCACCACCACCGCTGCCACTTCCGGCACCACCACTGCCGATCCAGCAACCGTCATCCGTCATCAAACAATGATCTGGAACGATTGTCTTCAACAACGATCAACAACCGTCTGGAACGATCTGGAACGATCGTCTTCAACAACGATCAACAACGATCTATATCATCTTCAACAACCGGCTTCCGATTCAACAACCGTCATCCGTCATCAAACAACGATCTGGAACGATCGTCTTCAACAACGATCCGAATCAACAACGATCGTCTTCAACAACCGTCATCCGACACCGGCTTCCGATTGATGTTTAATCTTCCGATTCGTGGTGGTCTTGGAGTTGATCTTGGAGAGAGAAATTCTGAACGTATGATAGAGAGAGATCTGGAGAGAGAGAGAGAAATTGTAGGGATTTTGATTTAGAAAATGGGGATAAAAAGACACAATTACCCATAGATATTTCAATTCAGTCCAAATTAATAAAAATATTTTACAATTTGGTCCCTATTATCTCAACCATTAGATCAAAGATCTAATGGCTGAGATTCTTTCTTACCTTTCTCACACTTTAGGCCTTTTTTACAGGATCCTCTACCTATATATATATACTAGTAGGGTGCCCGCGCGATGCGGCGGGGACGATACTTTTTCATTGCGACGTTGCGTAATGCATTGAGGCGACACGGTTGCAACAGGATGTTCGTTTATATTAATTTATCAAGCTCTCATGATAGATTGTATAATAATTTTGTTAAATTTCTTATACGTGTAATTTTTGACAAACTTTATTACGTTTATTGTTTTATTTTTCTTATTGCTTTTGAGTTAGTTTTTTTTTTAAAAGTAAACTTCATTAAAAAACACGCCGCCCACACGAAAGGAAGGCCAACGCAAACCGGACTACAACATTACATCGGGTATTTACACCACTCTTCCCATACAATATTTTTGTATTTCGGTCTACATTTGAACCATAAAAAACCCAAAGATATTGCTTTTGAGTTAGTAGTATGGGTTATCTACATCATACTTTATTATATCAAATTAAATGGTTGGAAGCAATTGGGTCAATAAACACTAATTTAAAGGACAACTCTACTTTTTGAAACCGAGAAAATGCTTATTCATGTGAGCTACGATTTCATTTAATTCAGCAATTAGCTGTTGCACATGCAATTGATATCCCCGTTTTGCAGCATAAAAACGAAGGAATTAAAATGACAGAATGAAATAATAAGTCCAGCTTCTATCAAAAGTATTAAACTAATTACAAATTTATAATGGGGATGTAATTGTTTAAAAAATTAAGATTATTATTAATATAAACCTCACTCATCAAAATGCAATCTGCCCAACAAGGAGCTATACAGATTATATCCATCAAAAAGAAACAAGCAGAAGACAAAAAAAAAAAAAAAAAACAAACAAAACAAAACCCCACAACAAGATAAAAATCCACATCACCACATACTCTTTGATATCTTGAACCAACTTAACAGTAGAAGTGTTGTAGCCTTTAAACACCATATCATTTCTCGTCTAACACAAATCCCACATGGTTATCATGGTAACTGCGTGGATTAAATTCTTCGAGTTCTTAGTCATCCCATGGTTCTCCAAAAAAGCAAGCATACCTCTCACCAAGAGCCCCCCCCCCCCCCCACCCACGGGGAATAGAAGACATATAGTCCACAACCCCAACTTGGGCCCAAACCGAATTTTTCCAAGGAAAGGAGACTATGACATGACCCGCATCTTCCAGAAACAAGCCGCAAAGGTGACAAAGATCGGAGGAAAAAGACATCCCTCTTTTCTAGAGAGCGTCCTTGGTGGTTGATTCTCCTATAACATGTAATCACATATATTACTTTAACCATATAAAATTAAATGTTGCAACTGCACAAGTATAAAAACACAAATATATGTATAAGGACAATAGTTTTATCAAACTAAGTATAGAAACACCAAAAAATTATCTGCAATGGATTAGTGATACCAAAAAATCAGATACATGACAATATACGTATAAGGGCATTTGAAATGACTCACCTGCCATTAGCCCTTTTAGGTCACGGACGTATATGTGCTTACACTTGAAATATTTCGGATTAACTCCACCAAACACAAGTTCTCCCCCTTCTTCCTTATCAGCATGGCGATTGAACCAAAAGAAAACTTACAAGTATTTTGGGCTTCTCCTATGATTAAATGACATGCATCATCAATTATCATCTTGACCAGTTAACATTTCCCTAGTTGTTTTGAAAAACTACTATCAATAACATAAACGTCACCCTGCTCGAATAAATGAAATTTAAAAACTATATATATATATATATATATATATTTATATATTTAGTTCACATTTATGTTCAACTAAATATATTATAGATATTTAATAATATATTTTAAATATTGACTATTTATGGAACCCATGAAAGAAAAAGACAAAAAGTGTCTACGGGTTGGCCTAACCCGTTTTAATCGAAAAAGTAACCTAGTTGCAATCTCAATTGTGTAAAAAGATTAATCATAGCAGAAGTAACGTAGTTGTAATCACAATTGTGTTTTTATCTCAAATAGGTCGGCCAGGAAATTTTAAAAAGTCGCCACAAGTCTATTTGAATGCATAGAAACTCCTCTATATATATGTGTGTGCGTGTGTGTATAAAAGCATCTTCATATCACCTATTATCAATAAAATCTTATTTTTCTAATATTGTAATACAACATATACTCATGAAAACAGATTTAGAGAACCAAATGTCACTTTTAGTTACCTACAAAGTAAATAAGCATTACCAAATGAACTTACCAAAGGCATCAAAAGATAGCTCCTAAATGAGACTCGTTGTGCCTATTAACAAGAGAGGCTATTATATAATGAGTATACACACATATATCATCAAATGTTGTTTTTATTACATCGATATGAAAACAACACGTACTCATACAGTAATTCAAATTGCATATCCAAGGCTGTATAGTGCATTTCCTAGTTCTGCAGCATCAACTTTTCCACCTTTATGTGCTATCAAAACTCTTGAAGATAGCCAAAAGCCCTGAGCAATATATAAAAGAAACGAATCAAGGAAAATATTAATATTGGACATTTCTCTAAAAAAAGTACTTGATAAATAGATTCAAAAGGGACATATAAAAACAAAAAGAAACAAACCCTGAACATTGAGTAATAGTCGCTTGTATTGAGGAATAAGATGAACATAGGGCATAGTTGATGCCTGGTGAATAATGTAACATATATGTGAAAGCGAGATGTATTAAAAGACTTGATGAGAGCATATGGCAGTCTCTAGACACTATGAAATATTGTTGTTACCTCAAAGACAAACCAATGGTTGCGGACATCAATAAACTTCATCCTCACCAGATCCCACATAAGTTAGGGCTAAACAAATACACATGGTTAGAGCTCAACAAACTCACCTACACTTCTGATCTTCACAAATCCTTCAAATTGATGAATCCAAAGGCATGAATTGAATTCCCCAGTTAGAAAGAGAGGGAGGGATCATCGTTTATAAGGTTTGGTGAGAATAAAATGCACAAAGAAGTAGGTACATTGAACTGAATTGGGTGGGAGAGCATGATTTACGGATATACAAGCTGCTAGTGATTCAAATTTCAAAAGCCTACCACTCATTTCAAATTTTCAATTGCCACCCAGTTTAAACCAATTTTATAGTTATGCTTTAGTAGTTATAACTTGTTCATCGTGTAGTAAATATTTTAAAATTAAGTTCCACTAAGTCTTAAAGTAGATGATGACCAAAATTTGGGGAGTAGCTTAGTGGGAACCGGGGTGCACCCGTCCCGCAATATTTCGGTTAAAAGTGTAAAAATTTTGATTTTTCATTTGTAATTCTTAAAATTATATAGGATCCCCCCCCCCCCCTCCCCCAATTATTTTGCCTAAATATTTATATAAATTGGGTCCCGTGACTTTTCGCCCCTCCGAAACTTTTGATCAAACTCCAGCATTGACCTCACTCAAAGATCTACGTCAACAAGATATTTTAGGGGCGTTTGAAATTTGTAATTGAAAACATTTTTAAAGCATTGTAATATTGTACATAATCGGTAAAAATTGGGGTAAATTACCCTCGAAGTAATCAGTTGTACTCTAAGGCATCGTCTACTTGTACATTTTAATCCACACGTTTTTACTGAACAAGACAACTATCAAAACGTCGACAAAAATGAGTAGATCGTCATGCTATCTTTGGATTTTTTTTTTAAAACAGTATAGTTTATAAGATATGTCAAGAATACGTAAAAAATTATAAATTTGTTGTGGAGGGATGAATTGTAACTAATTATCTATAATTTTGGTAAAACCTCAAGGATTTAAGTGTAATAAGTTTAGGGGCTAAAAAGTAAATAGTGTTTAAAAGACCAAACTACCCTCATTTTAGGGGTCTTTCTATAAATAAAGGGGGGGAAAAGTTCTTATTTTTTTGGTATCTTAAAATACTCCTCCCTCATGCATTTTAATATAGTATAGATTTAATTAATTATGTTTGAATTGATCAATTTTGACTTTATTAGCCATTACTGTAAAATGAAATTTGTTTGTATTAATCACCAACACATCATCCACTTATCACTATGTTTTTATTTTAGTCCAAAATAAAGACACGTGGCTGTGTTTTCAGCCCACCCACTTATCACTATGTTTTTATTTGTTTAAGATAAATGTTAAATAGTAAGAATAGAAAATATCGAAGGAAAAAAAAAAAGAAATATGATGCAAAAGTATTAAATAATAAGTGTAATAAATACGTGTGTGTTGCAACATTAAAGATTCTTTTGAATTATAAAGAGGGAGGAAGTCTAACTAATTATCTATAATTATGTTAAATATCAAGGATTTAAATGTAATAGATTGAGGGACTAAAAAATAATTATGGTTTAAAAGACCACTTTACCCTCATTTTAGGGGTTTATTTATAAATAAGGGGGGAAGAAGTTCTTAACTTTTGGGAATCCCTCCCTCATGCATTATAATATAGTATAGATATATATATATATATATATATATATAGGGAGAAGATCATGCGATAACCACCTCTTATTGCGAGAACCGCGAGAACCAATGTGAACACAACCAAAAATGTCTAAAAATAGCTAAAAATCACACAAAATTTTTTTTTTAATATTTTTTATAAAAAAATCGCTACTTTTCGAAGCAAAAAAAAAAAAAAAAAAAAAAAATTAAATTTTTTTTTTTTTTTTTTTGCTTCTAAAAGTAGCGATTTTAAGATAAAAAAAATTAAAACAAAAAATTTTTTTTTAGGTTTTTTTGGGGTTTAGTTTTTAGCATTTTAGCTTGGGGGGGGGGGTTAGGTTTTTGGGGGGTGGGGGAGGGGGGTTTAGGTTTTTTTTTTTGGGGGGGGGGGGGGGGGGGTTAGGTTTTATTTAGGTTTTTTTAGCTATTTTAGGTTGTGTTCACATTGGTTCTCGCGGTTCTCACAATAATGGTGGTTCTCGCATGAGCTCCTCCCTATATATATATATATATATATATATATATATATATATATATATATTCATTTATCGGCAAGTAGCTTTCATTGCAGAAGGATATACTAAAATGGGCAGGTTGGGTCAAGCGGGATAAAGTGTCAAAAGGATCTTTTAAAAATGATCATAACGTGTCATGGCTTTATAGAATAGTGGCATCTTGGGAGTGGGATAAGGCTTTGGGACCAATAGGTTATAGGTTCGATCCCCACAAGGAGGTTTTTTCCATATTTATTGGGTTTCCTTCTGAATTGGTATATAGATATTATTATTCCTAGTGGAAATGGATATTGATCTGGTGGCACGATGATACTCTAATGGTCCGTTAGTGATCCAAATTTGTTATTAAAAAAAATGGGTTAGTGAAGAAACACGGGTTCACCGCCGGGATGACTGGACCGCGTTCTACATGAGGGTGAAGAATCACACCTTGTTCTTCCTCTTGAACCTAGATCTGCAATGGAGAAGAGAAGAAAGTGGAGCTGTAGAGATTGCCGGTAGGAGAAGATTTCTCCTGTTTCCAGCTACCAAAGTGTGTGGCTCCATATGCCCTGCCCTATTCAAGAGGTGAAGACCTCTTTATATAGGGGGATATGGGCCTCCCCTAACCTCAATGGGCCAGGCCCAGTTAGGGGTTATCTCTACAAGCCCCGACCCAAAGTAGTGTAAACTACATCGCGTTGGGCCTCGCGGTTGGGTTAGTAGCAACAATAATAAATAATTAATATAAAAGCAATACGTAACGGGAAGTCTGACGACTCGGGACGGGTTTACTACCGTACCCCATCAAGTCCCCCAGTCTAGTGCTGCTCCGCGTGCAAGCGTGGTAGGAGTACTAGACTTGTTAGGAGTGCTCGAAAGTAAAGATTGAGTTTTAGGCTTACCAGTCGCCCAGATGCGGGAAAAGCTGTTGGCCATACTTGTTGCGTCTGTCTTTCGCTGTGAGTAGAGATAATGAAGCGGTGAATATTACATGATACTGGTTGGGCAAACCTGACGCACGATGATTGGTTGCAGGCGGATGCTATTGTCGGTCTATGTCATCAGCCAGTTAGTGGAGATCGTGGGGCAGGTGTCTCTGCATCGTGATTGGTACACGTAGGTGTCTTTGAGTACTTTTTGTTCCCTGTATGTCGGATGATCGTGGAGCACGATTGAGCAGTGCCTGGAGGATACGGATTGGCCCTTCTCGTCTGCCATTTGTACCCTTTGTACTTTTAAGATGCCTTTACGCCACATCCTTGCGTGACCCTTACTGCGCATGGTACTGGCCTTCGCAAGGTATGGGCGCTTGGAGGCTTGACTTCAGGATGCTAAGCTGTTGATTTGGCCTCTTTAGACCCCGCGCGACGCTGTCGAGTATTGCTCTACCCGCGCGAGGTTGAGATCGGAATGTAGTTGATTAAGGAGTATGGTCCAGCGCGCGATCTGGAGGAAGAACTGCGCGACTTTTTGGGACCATACCCCTTCAAGTTCCCTCAGTCCAGTGCTGCTTCCATGCGCGAAGTAAATGGTTGGAGCTCTGGACTCAGAAAAAAGAGTGTGTTGGTCTTT